>VXBW01006803.1:769871-925986 GCA_013400375.1 Thinocorus orbignyianus
GGCCGCTGAGCCTCGGGTGGCTGAGGGCCAGCGCAGCATTCCTGTTGTTTTGAGAGGGCAGATAAAAAAAAAAAAATAGAGAGAGAAAGAGAAAGAAAGAAAAGAGAGAGGGAAACCTGGAGAGATGCAAAGGCCAGAAGGAAGAAAACTTTTTAGAGCAGCTTTACTAAAAGTGCTGTGGGATGGAGCAATTCCCTTTTAACTTTAAAAGGTTAAACCAATATTTTTTTTTTTTTTTTTTTTGGCAGTGTCAGTCATGAGAAAATACCCTCCCCAGGCATCTGCATCCTTCAGGTGGATGGAGTTTTGAAAAGAAAATAAACCGCTGGTACTCACCTGAAGGATGGCATCGCTGGCGTTAGCATTGCAGGGAGAGCACCTTACAGTTCTGCCTGATCCAGTTACCCCAAGGCAGCGGTAATGCTGGTTTGAAGTGCCACATTTTACCCTTTTCTGACCTAAAGTTACATGCGGTTTCTAGAAAAGGAACAAAAGAAAAAGCAGTTTATAAAAGAAAAAAAAAAAAGCACAACACCAACAAAGCCAACAGCCAAGCCTTCTTTTAACCTCCGGGTGATCCCTTTGACCGTTGTCTGGAAGGCTTAAAGAAACAATGAGGCAAGACTGTAAACTTTCTCACCCCCTTTTACATTACCTGTCTGTGCCTGGCTATGGCCTTTGATGTATTGAAACAAAGCACAAGACCTGTTTATAGTAATGAAACCAACCAACAGAGAGATCTAATTCAGACTTGTGACTAAACAAACTGGAACAGGAAGCACACACTAGCAGATTATTTTTTTATTCTTTTTTTTTTTTTTTTAAAGTAGTAACTCCTGCTTGCATTGTCATGGAACAGAAAAAAAAAAAAAGTAAAAAAGAAAAAAACAAAGTAAAAAAACCCCAACATTTTCAGCTTCCCTCTGCAGTCAATTTTGTTCAAATGCTGTTTTTTGGCTTTTTTTTTTTTTTTTGCTGGAAAGCTTCATATAGGGAATGTTTCATCATGTATATGCAGATACTTAACAGAACAACATTTACCACTGGTAGTGATCTAAAGATCTTATTCATATATTTGTTTCCCTGTGCAGGACATTTCTGCAGTGGATTAGTTGTCCCCCACCCTGTCGTCCATGTCATCCCCACCCTGGCAATTAAGATCTGTAATTGATGAATACTCCCCCACCCCCCAGCCCTCCCAATTAACATCTGTAATTGATGACTAGACAAAGAATCTTCATCTAGGATAGCTGGACAAAACAAGCCCCCAGTGACCAATAGATTAGCAGTCCTGCAAGTTAAACCTTTAAAGAATATATAATGTTGGAGGTTAAAGCTAGTGAGAAAAAAAATTAATTCTTCATAATTCTTCCTAATTTTTAAAATAGTTTCATTCTTAATTAATTCTTAGAGATGCTTCATTAAGAATTTGACTCGTATTTATCTAATTGCATTCATCTTCCAGTAGAGAATAATCCCGCAGGTTTTACCTAAGCCAACCCAGCTTGACTTCCTAAGAGATCTTTGCTTTAGGCAGAAACTGATGAATCAAACTCCTATTGGGATAGCATGTAAAGCCACAGAGCCAAATATTGCAAAGTTCAAGTTAGCAATGTGTTCTCTCCAAATTGTCCTAATTCAAAAGTTGATGAAGTGGTGTGATTTCAGTTTTAGCAAGTGCATCAAACATAAATCGCATTTTTCAGAACTTGCCAATATTAATGAGAAAATAATCATGGGGGAAATTGCCATCAAATACTTACATTAAAAGAGAATTCAGCACAAGCTGCAAACATTTTATGCAGTTAAATCCTTTAAGGGAAAATAGTCTAGAAAAGCAAATAATAAGTGTGTTAGCAGTACAAAAGTCTCTTAAGTATTCTAGTTTTGTCTTCCTTAAAAACATGGCCCTTTTGTCTTAAATCAAAGCTTTTCCATAGTGTCTTCATCCAGTAAGTTTGCCAACAAAATGCCCAGAAATTCCACCTTATGTATTGAGAACTTACACTCCATTTGCCCTGTTTAGAGGAGCAAAATGGGTATTCCTGGCAGAAGTACTTCTTTGCCAACATGTACAGACAACTTCTTCTGAATGAGAGTCTCTGTAATGCAATGAGTAACAGAAAATGGAAAGAGATACGAATACATTGCCCTGCATGTCCAGGACATAGCTATACTACTGAGAGCTGTGGCTGTGCCAGCATGGTAAAGCCAACTGTTTTAAGGTTTGCTGCTAGAAGTGTAGCTCTGCCTGTTTTACTGACTCCTCACATGTGCTTGTGGGTCTCACCTCTGGCTGACTTATCTCTGAAAAACAAAAAATTCCTCTTATTGTAACAGCCATACCAGTTACCCTACCACGAGACATCATTGCCAGTGCTGGTCAGACTGGATTTGACATCCTCTCTGAAAGCCAGTTCATGCCTTCTTCTCTGGGGGAGTATCCAAGTAAGTTTGTTTTGAAGATACCAGAGATTAGGTTAGACATTTTTCTTAGGGCAGTTCAGCTGCAGGTGAAGAGCGTTACAGCACGTGGGGCATCTAGTTAGAGCTAATGCCAGGCAATACCTCATCTAGCAATTAAAATATCCATTACTGCTCTCTGTCTGCGTGTGACAAGACATTTTCCATGGGCCCAGGTGAGACTGCAAGGTATTGCATCTGTCTGCGTGGCCCTGTGGGTATAGGGATGGCCATGACACATCCGCTCCCAGCCTTTTAATGGATTTCCAAACTTCAGTGAGGCCAGTGATTTCTACACTGCACAGTAGTATAAAACCTCCACTATTTATTGCTTGTGGCAATAGAGTATTTCTGACCATACTCTGATTCACAGATTCCAGTTCAAATAACAGGTAAATGTTTCCAGACTGGTCCTGAAGTGCACTTTCCTTTCTCAGTGTGCAGCAGCCATTCAGATGACAGTGGCAGTTCAGGAAAAGTCTCTTCTTGACCCCCAAATGCTGGATCTATTGCAAGCTGAGATAGCGTGAAAGCATCCTTGAAAAACCTATGATCAGTCGTAGGGATTGTTGCCATTTGGGGTTCAGGTCATCTAAAAGTAAACATTAGATCTAATTGATCTAATGGTAGTCTAAGCCATTTTTGACATCAGAACAATTTGTCTCCTTCTGGAAGTCCCAGTTGTTCAGCTGACAAAGTGTTTTAAGGCACTGTGAGATCTTTGCATGGGAAGAAAAGAGTGACCCAGCCGTAATTCGCTGGAGCACCCTCCAGTCTACGGGTTAAAACGAAAGAGCAGACACAACCCTGTAGTAGCACCGAGCAGAGATTTCCTGTTCCTCTGCCAAGCCATGGCAGGGTTTCTGACCAAAAGAAAAGAATTTAATGAGTCCATAGCAAAGCAAATTAAGCTAAGTGCAGCATGATTAGACTGTGAACACTAATCTTTAAAGGCAACAGTATTTGATTAAGGAAAACGTTCTCCAAAACTCATCTTGAAATTGTAATAAAAAATGTCTGGTTAGGAGCACTCAGGGTTGGGGGGGCTTGGGGATTTTTTTTGGGGTGTGTCTCCCAGTTCGTAACGCTTCCTTCTAAATATGGCTTATTGTGGCATCAATTGTGCAACACCCACTGTACAGTTTATCGCTATTGCCAAGATCTGACTTTACTGCAGCAAGAAACTGCATGTTGAAAGTTTGGTGACTGCATTTCATTCAGGAGATTATGAAAAAACTTTTTTTTTTTTTTTTTTTTTTTTTTTTTACTTTTTGTGAAAATTTNTTTTTTTATCCCTAGCTGGGAAACTATGAAAAACACAAGTGAGAAAGTGTGCTACTCAGGAATGAAATGTTTCTAAATATCAGAAAACTAACTGGAGAAGCAGAATATTTGTTATTTCCATAAAAAGAAAAGTTAAAAAGCCTCTATTTCAACTCTAAACTTTTGTTTAAGCTTTCTAACACAGTATGTTTCCTAGTACAGGTTAAATATTTGGATATAATTCAGTCAGGGAAGACAGTCTGCAATTAAGTCAGTATTCTTACACTGTTTGATTTTTTTCCCAGTTAAAGTTGAAGCTTGGAGAGTGAACATTTCTGAGAATGGACTATGAAATATTGTAATTTCCTATGTAAAAGTTCTCAGTGTGCTTAATCTGTGACACAGCACCTTCTGTTCCAGAGAGGTTTTGTGGGGAGCAGATCTGAGACCCTGTTTCTTGGGGAGAGGGGATAAGACAGACAACTCTGAGGGCAGGTAATGAGGAAGGCAGCGGAGGGAAAGACAGAGCCCAGCAAAAGAGTGCAGATATTTGGCCTCCCAGGGCCACTCTGTCTTCTGTTCCCTCTATTCTCCTTGGAGCTGGCTGGGGTCTGTGTAGCATCGGGGCAGAAAAACATCCCTTTGTCAGTACAGTTGAAAGCATCAGAGCTGGTTCTGCCTATGGGTTTAAATGCCTCTTTTCAACAAAAGCTCCCCATATTATAAGCACTCAGCTTCTCCTTAGAATGCATTTACAGGTATTTTTGCTACTGGTAGCAGTCCAGAATTGCTCAACTAACTACTATCACTTAGGATGCACATAGAGATCTTGTGGCTTGGACATAAAGCCTTTAACTCACAAAACTGGTTTGGTTCGAGATAGGTTTCCATCAAGACCAAAAGAGTGCAATGTAAGAGAATGAAAGTCCTTTCAAAGATCAAATCCAGACATAAAAGAATTTGCTCAGATTTCTTTTTTTTTCTGGGTAAGGGAAAAATTTTGTCTCTTTTCCTCATGTGGTCATGAAAACACCTCATGCAGAAGTTTAGTGGAATAGCTCAAGCTATTCTTGATAATCCAAATTATGAAGATTGTAGTTTGAATTCCGTGAATTGTTAAGAAATCGTAGCAGCTGACATGATTTCCCCCTTTCTTTTGTCCTCTCATATTTTCTCACCCGTGCTGCTTTCTCTGTGGTACCTCCATGCAGACTGATTGCAACCTCTGTCTCCATGGCTTCCCTCTTTCCCAATTGTCTCCTCTCAGGCTGTACATCTAAATTTCCTACTTGGTGGTTTGACCGCCCTACCCCTCTCAACAGCCTCATCTTCTATCTACACGCTTTCAGATTCAGGCTTTCATTTAAAATCTTTGTGTCTCAGCCCTTCTTACTCTTCTCTCCATCTTGGCACTTTGCCTCTGCCTTGCCGTGACTCCAGCGGTGCCAGCCCAGGTCACACTAACACTTGCTTTTCTGCAAGTAACCTCATATGTTCTTCCATGCTGCCCTCACACCAAATACAACTCCCAAGCAAAAAAAAAGAAGCAGGTAAAAGCCACCAGTTTTCGGTAAAGCCTTTTCCTCATTAAGACAGAGGTCTGTTGTGACAGTAGTGAGAGATGTTATGTTTTGGGATGGAGACGATGAGCCAGGAGGTGTGTCCTCACCCGGCACTGGCAAAAGCTGTGCCACCTGCCCGGCTGCCACCTGTCCTCTTTTTGCCCTTTGCAAAAACTCTCCTTGGCCTCTGACTCCCAGCTTTCCACCACTGTGCACCCTGTGTAACCAGTTACGCCTGTGGGAGCCGGGTACAAAGCACTCTGTGGATTCTGAGGCTTGCATTCGCTCTGTGCAGGAGACTCCAGCCACAGAGGTGCATCCACAGTAGCTCCGGGGGCTGCTCCTCTCTGCACAGGGGGCTCTGACCCCCAGCAAGCCACAGTGCCGGGATGTCACAGCAATGCCTGGCTTTGGTAGCAGTGGTTCCATTTTAACTTTGATCAAAGCCCTTCACTCCAGGGAGCGGGCATGCTTGGTATGTTGTGTGATCGTAGAATGGTTTGGGTTGGAAGGGACATTAACTACCATCTAGTTCCAACCCTGATGCCATGGGCGTAGAGACCTCCCACTAGACCAGGTTGCTCAAAGCCCCATCCAGCCTGGTCTTAAACATCTCCAGGAATGGGGCATCCACGGCTTCTCTGGGCAACCTGTTCCAGTGCCTCACCACCCTCACAGTAAATATTTTCTCTCAGATTGTCTTCAGAGGAGATGTGCTCCAGACCTCTGGTCATCTTCATGGCCCTTCTCTGGATTTGCTCCAATGGGCCCCAGAGCTTGATACAGTACTCCAGGTGGGGTGTCACCAGAGTGGAGTAGAGGGGTTGAATCACCTCCCTTGCCCTTCTGGCTACGCTTTTTTTGATGCAGCCCAGGATGCAGTTGGCTTTCTGGGCTGCCAGTGCACATTGCTGGCTCATGCTGAGCTTACTGTCTACCAGCATCCCCAAGTCCTTCTCCTCAGGGCTGCACTCAATCCATTTTAGGTCCAACCTGTATTTTGCCAGGGATTGCCATGACCCAGGTACATTACCTGGCACTTGGTTTAGCTAAACCACCTCTCAATCCTGCCCAGATCCCTCTGAATGACATTCCTTCCCTCCTGTGTGTTGACCGCTCCACACAGCTTGGTGTCATCAGTAAATCATCAATCCCACTGTCCATGTTGCCAACAAAGATGTTAAACGGCACTGGTCCCAGCACTGACCCCTGAGGAATGCCACTTAGCATTGGTTTCCACTTGGACATCAAGCTTTGACTGCAACCCTTTGAGTATGGCCATCTACCCAGTTCCTTATTCACCGAGTGGTCCTGCTGCGTTTGGCCAGGAAATATTCCTTGGAGGTTCCTGGAGCCAGGAATGTTCACAGAATCATGGAATTGTCAAAGTTGGAAGGGACCTCTAGAAATCATCTAGTCCAACTCCCCTTCTTAAGCAAGATTGCCTAGAGTACATTACTCAGGATGGTAACCAGATGAGTCTTGAAGGTCTCCAGCGAAAGAGAATCCACAACCTCCCTGGGCAGCCTGTTCCAGGGCTCTGTCACCCAACAGCTTTAGTTCAGGAGTGTCTGCACGATGCACCTCGGCTGCATGTAGACATACCCTTAGATAACTCTCACTGCAGCTCCAACCAAACCCACATCTCTCAGGGTGTTGCAAGAGGCTGCTGCTCCTCTTCCCTCTTTATTAAAGCTCTGGAGGGAAGAGAGCTCTGCACATTCACACAGCCACAGGCAGCACCTCCTCCAGCACAGAAACAATAATAATAATGTTGTTTCTGCTGTTATTATACTGAGCTCTCTCTCTCACATATGCGAAGAGGATTTCCAGTCCTCGTAATAAAATGAGGACCTGAAAATGCTATGGTAAAACACTCCGAATGTAGTATTGCTCTTCTCTCTTAATTTCTCNCTTTTTGCCCTTTGCAAAAACTCTCCTTGGCCTCTGACTCCCAGCTTTCCACCACTGTGCACCCTGTGTAACCAGTTACGCCTGTGGGAGCCGGGTACAAAGCACTCTGTGGATTCTGAGGCTTGCATTCGCTCTGTGCAGGAGACTCCAGCCACAGAGGTGCATCCACAGTAGCTCCGGGGGCTGCTCCTCTCTGCACAGGGGGCTCTGACCCCCAGCAAGCCACAGTGCCGGGATGTCACAGCAATGCCTGGCTTTGGTAGCAGTGGTTCCATTTTAACTTTGATCAAAGCCCTTCACTCCAGGGAGCGGGCATGCTTGGTATGTTGTGTGATCGTAGAATGGTTTGGGTTGGAAGGGACATTAACTACCATCTAGTTCCAACCCTGATGCCATGGGCGTAGAGACCTCCCACTAGACCAGGTTGCTCAAAGCCCCATCCAGCCTGGTCTTAAACATCTCCAGGAATGGGGCATCCACGGCTTCTCTGGGCAACCTGTTCCAGTGCCTCACCACCCTCACAGTAAATATTTTCTCTCAGATTGTCTTCAGAGGAGATGTGCTCCAGACCTCTGGTCATCTTCATGGCCCTTCTCTGGATTTGCTCCAATGGGCCCCAGAGCTTGATACAGTACTCCAGGTGGGGTGTCACCAGAGTGGAGTAGAGGGGTTGAATCACCTCCCTTGCCCTTCTGGCTACGCTTTTTTTGATGCAGCCCAGGATGCAGTTGGCTTTCTGGGCTGCCAGTGCACATTGCTGGCTCATGCTGAGCTTACTGTCTACCAGCATCCCCAAGTCCTTCTCCTCAGGGCTGCACTCAATCCATTTTAGGTCCAACCTGTATTTTGCCAGGGATTGCCATGACCCAGGTACATTACCTGGCACTTGGTTTAGCTAAACCACCTCTCAATCCTGCCCAGATCCCTCTGAATGACATTCCTTCCCTCCTGTGTGTTGACCGCTCCACACAGCTTGGTGTCATCAGTAAATCATCAATCCCACTGTCCATGTTGCCAACAAAGATGTTAAACGGCACTGGTCCCAGCACTGACCCCTGAGGAATGCCACTTAGCACTGGTTTCCACTTGGACATCAAGCTTTGACTGCAACCCTTTGAGTATGGCCATCCACCCAGTTCCTTATTCACCGAGTGGTCCTGCTGCGTTTGGCCAGGAAATATTCCTTGGAGGTTCCTGGAGCCAGGAATGTTCACAGAATCATGGAATTGTCAAAGTTGGAAGGGACCTCTAGAAATCATCTAGTCCAACTCCCCTTCTTAAGAAAGATTGCCTAGAGTACATTACTCAGGATGGTAACCAGATGAGTCTTGAAGGTCTCCAGCGAAAGAGAATCCACAACCTCCCTGGGCAGCCTGTTCCAGGGCTCTGTCACCCAACAGCTTTAGTTCAGGAGTGTCTGCACGATGCACCTCGGCTGCATGTAGACATACCCTTAGATAACTCTCACTGCAGCTCCAACCAAACCCACATCTCTCAGGGTGTTGCAAGAGGCTGCTGCTCCTCTTCCCTCTTTATTAAAGCTCTGGAGGGAAGAGAGCTCTGCACATTCACACAGCCACAGGCAGCACCTCCTCCAGCACAGAAACAATAATAATAATGTTGTTTCTGCTGTTATTATACTGAGCTCTCTCTCTCACATATGCGAAGAGGATTTCCAGTCCTCGTAATAAAATGAGGACCTGAAAATGCTATGGTAAAACACTCCGAATGTAGTATTGCTCTTCTCTCTTAATTTCTCAGCTCAGGAGAGGGAATAGTTTGCACAGGGGATCTTGGAGAGGACTTTCTGCCTTGTGGATGGTTGAGAATTCACAGGTGAAAACTTGGGTGCTCTCTTCATAGCAAACATACATTTCTCTAGCTCAGAACCAGAAGCTGTTGCTGGTGAAATCAGGAGCTGGGTAAAATCACAAGGCTATGTGGTCAGATTTAACCCTGGCTAGGACACACAATACGTGCTGGTCTGGTTTTTACTCTGCAGTCACTTCTCTTGGAAGGGAACTGAAACAGGCAAAGTGCAGCAGAAGCAGTTCAGCAGGAAATTATCATTGTGTACTGAAGCAAGCTCTGAGAGCAGGAAAAAAAAGTCAAGCTGAGTAGAATCCAGCTATTTATTAATCCTTGCAGAAGGGGAAAAGAAAATAAAAGAAAATGCCAAAGTTCACAATTTCTGTCTTTCAGCATATAGAAGCAGCAAGGTTTGAGAGGGCCCTGGGACATCAGATACCACCGCAGCACACGCAGACACTCACATGCTTGGCTGGGAATGAGCTTGTGTAGAGAGGTCAGGGGAACAGCTAGGAAGGTTTGTGCTGTAGGAGGGAGGGGGTGTTCACCCACATCCCATAATAGTCATGGGTGGTTAGCAGAAGAAAAAGACAAAACGTACCCAGATGACTCAGTGACTCGAAAATAATGGTGAAAGCTGAACCCACCCCACTCTCCAGTGACAGAAGTACTCTGGCAGGACACGGGACACAGGCTGTGTGACTGTAACGCAGAAAAAGGAACCCATGGTACAGGAAGGTCACCCAGATAGGCGAGATCTCTGTCCCACATAAGCCTTGTGTTGATAAACAGTGATGGGTTTGTTGACCTAAATAGCTAGGCAATATTAAAAGGCTTTTTTTTTTTAATCTCTTTTTTTTTCCTTATTAGCAATTTGCAACAAAACCAGAACGCTTGTCGAAATTCAGACTACTTGCAAAAAAATTCTATTGCATTATTTCTTTGACAGAGGAGAAATCAAATAATCATAAAATAGTTTATATGCAGCAAGAGATGATACCAAACCAGAAGCCCCCTCAGCAGGCTTTTGGTAGGACTGTCCACCTACACTGTTGTATTCTGTCCATCATCTTCTCTGTTCTGTGCATTACCTCACGGCTTCTGAGCCCTCAGCTGTCTCCAGTCTACTCACCCACCCAAGAATAATGTTCTTGGCCTTCTAACCCCAGAAGGACGTATGCACAAAGAATAATTTCAGCAGGAAGTCATGATTATCTTTGCATTTGCCTTGGCTTTCAGCAAAGTTCTGTGTAAATACTCAAATTTGGAAACTGTTCTTGTTTCTGATACCCACTCTGGCATAGGAGCTTAAAACCCTCTGACAGCTCTCTTCAATAACAGGTGGCAGATGTCACAAACCAATTTCTATGAGATCTAACTCATCCCCAGGCTTTGGGGAGCTTCTGTCTGCCCCCACTAGTGGGGAAATCCCAAATGCCAAGGCTGGGCAATCGCCAGCATCTGGTTGTTTGTGTCTCACCCTCCAAAAGAGGACACAAATAAATAACTGTTGATGCACAACAGAAGAAGACAGCGCAGACTACTAGGAGAGTAAAAGCAACTGCATCCTGAGCTGCATCAAAAGAAGTGTGGCAGCAGGGTGGGGGAGGGAGGTGATTCTGCCCATCGGCATTGCTCTGGTGAGATCCCACCCAGAGTCCAGCTGTGGAGTCCTCAACACAGGAAGGACATGGACTTGTTGGAACATGCCCCGAGGAGGACCATGAAGATGATCAGAGGGTTGGAGCATCTTTCCTGCGAGGACAGGCTGAAAGAGTTGGGATTGTTCCATCTGGAGAGGAGAAGGCTCTGGGGACACCTTATAGCAGCCTTTTGGTACCTAAAGGGGGCCTACAGGTGAGATGGGGAGGGACTTTCTATCGGGGAGTGCAGTGATAGGCCAAGGGGTAATGGTTTTAAACTGAAAGAGGGGAGATTTAGATTATATATTGGAAATAAATTCTTTACTTTGGGGGTGGTGAGACACTAGTACAGGTTGTCCAGAGAAGCTGTGGATGCCCCATTCCTGGAGGTGTTCAAGGCCAGGCTGGATACTGTTGGTTTGACTTTTGTGTAAGTATAAATAGTATCCAAAAAGTTAATTCTTGTGTAATATTTCCAGTCCAGGTGTACTCCTGAGGAAGTCCTGTGTGCCCCAAAATAGTTTCTTACCAGCAAATGTAGTGCTGCTTTGACAGAAGTGTTGTTTCATGCATCATTCTCCAAGCCCCTAGAGGGGACCTTGTTATGTTCAAAGAGAAGCCAGTACTAACTCATCTGTCCATTCACTAGATTAGCATTTCTCTTTGTTAATTAAGTTAACCAGAAAGAAACCTAGATCAGAAGAAATTGCTTCAGATAAATTATTGCAGAGGTATTACAAATCGAAATAATCAATGGTTGAACATTCCTTCACCTAGGAAATTAAATACAAAAATCAAAACTAGATTTTACTATCCTGCAATAAGCAGTTTTTAAGATCACCTCCCACCTCTGTTGAGAAGTACGAGCTGCCACAGACCCAATGATTTACACTGCCTGGAAGCCAGCTGGGACTTAACTTCAGTGCCATACAATGGGCTCCACCAGACAGCTCCTACAAAAGCGGAGAGTTTATATGAATTTTATAGGCCTTAATAGTTTTTTTATAGAGATATATATATACTATTAGCTTAGTAATTAGTGGTTTGTTAATAATAACTTTGACAAAGCCAAAATATCTACTGGCATTAGAGCCAGAATTGTTTTAAGCAGGAGAGATGGAGAGGAACGCGGTGTGCTGAGTCAGAAGCACCTCCCCTCTAGCCAAAGCTGAGACAACGGTGTTGTTTGCAGTACTTACTACTGTGGTGGCCACAGTGCTTTTTTGGGTTTTGTGTTCGTTTTCTCCTCAGTAGCACTCTAATTGCTTCTAATATTATTTTTTTTTATTCTGCTTCCATAATCTTTACTATGTTTCATTCTTTCTTTTTCCTTTTTCCCAGATGCACCCATCCCGCCCCAGTTTATCTCTAAAGTCACCAGTTTAGCTTGCAAGTAGCGAAAATCATAGAACCTGCCCAGTGAGATGAGTAACAGGCAGTCTGCAGGAGCAACTGCAGAAAACTGGAACTAGGCTTGGAGCACCTGTGGAAAAGTTGCAGGCGGACACTACACAAAACCCTAGAGGGTTCTGAAAAGTACCCGTTCCCTCCCATCTGCTACCACTCCTTTAGTACAAGCTGAAGCTGAGCTGACAGAGAAAATCCTGTAAGCACTTCCAAATGTAGTTCAGGTCATCTAACTCAGCATAAATAGCCCCTGAGCTACCAGCTGCTGGGGCAGCACAGAAGGCACTGCCTAACTATGGAGAAGTAGCCACCACCTGAGAACAAACCTGATTGTGTACATGATCTATTGCAGTGGCTTCAGGTCATGCCATCACACTTCTGTTCACACCTTCATCAAACAAAGCTTCACCAGGTGAGATATTTCTCCCTTTTAGAAATGAGGGAGAAAATTCATTTAAAAAATGATGTCTTCATTACAGTGTGCTTTTGTTCTTAGTCTTCTTGTGGAAAGGATGGCTTTACAGAAAGCCAAATCTCTGAGGTAAGTTGTTTTCATTCATTCTGGTCTAACATAGATCTGTTTCCATTGAAGCAGATAAGAGTAGTTGTACAATGCATCGTTGAGTTGAATTCTCCAAACTAACCAGGCAGCAGGACACCTACTACAATCCAGGCTCCGGTTTCAGGCTTATACATTACAGATATCACAAAAAGCATCACTTTGAAAAGGGAGTCTGCCATTGTCAGGTAGCATAGTACAAGTGTGGTAATACTTCAAAGAAAATCATTAACTGTTTTTCAACTGAAGTGGTTTTAAACTGAAAGAGGGCAGTTTTGGATTAGATACTAAGAAGAAATTCTTTACTCTGAGGATGGTGAGACACAGAGAAGCTGTGGATGCCCCATCCCTGGAAGCGTTGAAGGCCAGGCTGGATGGGGCTTTGAGCAACCTGCTCTAGTGGGAGGTGTCCCTGCCCACGGCAGGGGGGTTGGAACTCGATGATCTTTAAGGTCCCTTCCAACTCTAACCATTCTGTGATCAAATATTCTGAAAATTTTACATGGCAGGAGAATTTTGCACACCTATCAATGAGCTCTGGTTACAGACTGAAGGATGGTCCTGCAAACATCTGACTATTTGAAAATCAAGCTGGAGTCTCTTTTCCCTCATGTTATCACAGAGTGATGTTGCTGGAAGAGACAGTGTGTCCCCCTGCTTAAAGGGACGATCAGTTATTCCCATGCTGTTTCTGTCAGATACTTGTCCATTAATCATCACTGTTAATAATGATCCTGCACACCATGTTACAGCCACAGTGCCTGCAGTGGGGGCTGTACAGGTGAATGCAATTGGGATTTACTAAGCTTCTGCTGATGTACGGTATCATGGAATCACAGAATTGTCGGAGTTGGAAGGGACCTCTAGAGATCATCGAGTCCAACTCCCCTGCTAAAACAGGATTGTCCAGAGCACATCACACAGGGCTGCATCCAGGCAGGGCTTGAAGGTCTCCAGAGAAGGGGACTCCACAGCCCCTCTGGGCAGCCTGTTCCAGGGCTCTGTCACCCTTACCATAAAGAAGTTTTTTCTCACATTTGAATGGAACTTCCTGTGTTCCAGCTTGTGCCCATTGTCCCTCGTCCTGTCACTGGGAACCACTGAAAAGAGTCCAGCTCCATCCTCCTTCAACCCACCCTTTAGATACTCGTAAGCATATCTTATATCATAGGAAAAGGATCCATTTCCCTGTTCTTTACTTGTGTTGGCTAGAGGAACACAGAAATCCAAAGGAAAGGGGAAGGAAATAATCACTTAGGCTAGCAAAGAGCCAGGATTCTGATTACAAAGGTACTATTTGTCTTTTTTTTCTATTTTTTTTTTAATTTAATTAGGATCATGCTTTGTAATAGTGATCATGGGAGCAATGCATGACACTTCCTAGCAGAAATGACTCAAATTCCTGCAAGAATTTTTGCAGTATGCAGTGCTTTCAGGCATAATGGGCTTAGGTCCACAAATTTACTGCTTGTAGACTATCAAGATTTTAGCAGAGAGATTCAGAATCCCACAAACAAAACACACTCGGTACCATTTCAGCTTCTTTTCTTGTGGCACTGCAAAAATCTGTTACTACCATGTGTGTGTGATGGATCCAAGCAGAAGGCTTTGCTGTGCCCATGGATGCAAGGCAGGAGCCAAACCGAGAGGTGTCCACTGTTTTGAATAATCCCAGTGGCTGATCATGCAAAAGAATGGATCAAGAATAAATATGCTAGACAGGATGTCAACTGGCTGAAGAAATGTCCTTTGCAGAGGCAGAAAGCCTAGAGAGCGAGGAGAGGAAAGGAAGGAAGGTGAAGAAGCTTTTTCAGCTTCTTCTGACATTTTGGATAAGAAAAATATTTTCTTCACACCAAGTCAGCAAAAGCATTTCCTGATGTCTTGATCTTTTTGCTGCCTTTTTTTTTTTCTCTAATTTTTTTTTTCTCTTCAGTAAAAACAGCTTTCTAAAAGGCATTGAAAATTGTGGGTGCTGGTCCAGGGAATGTTTGTAACTGTCTGTCTCCAGGCTTCTTGCTGACTCTGTTACCAAATCACCCACGCACCTTCCATCAGGGATGCTCCTGTGCCCAGGGCGAGCTGCACTGAAAGCACCCATCACCCAGAGGAGGCGAGGAGCACAGGGGATGGAGGAGCAGAGATTGAAACCAGCCCCCCATCTTGACAGCTTTTCTTCAAGCATTCCCATCCACAATGTGCTTTCGGGTTTCCCTTCTCTCCTCCAGGCAAATCTGTAGCCAGGTACAGCTCAGGGCTGGGCACTCACCACTGCTTGGCTGCTGTCAACCCACTGGGTTTTAAACTCATTAGCACTGCGTGAAACAGCAGCAGAAGTATTTCTCTGAGTAAATCAAGCAGCAAAAGGGACCCGGGGCAGGATTTACCTCTGCTGCTTCTAAAATGTAAGAGGTAAATCGGGGAGTTCATTCTGCACAGAAAAATCTTACCCAGGTAGAGCTGATTTTACTTTTATGGGACTGGCTGTTAATCATTTCAAATCTTTCCTATTTACACCCTTCGTTACGTTTTTGGTGAGAACAGGTGAAGTTTCACAGTGCAGTTGCCTAACCTGCAAAAAATCTGTTTGCACGATTTGTAGAACTCCGGGAAAACAAGCTGCAGAAAAATACTCTAAATATTTTTAATTCATGTAAACTACTCCTCTCCCTGGTAAGGGTCAGGCCCACGTTTCACCCTTGCTCCCAAGCCTGAAGCCAGCAATGAGAGGACAGCGTGGGGAGGGAAAGGAGCAGCGGGTGCCCGGAGAGGGGAGCATGGCAGGACATGGACTGTGATGGCAGAGGAGGGGGACACAGGGTGGCCTTGCGGGGGGTGGCTGCTGCATGGCCACCCTGTGCACCCCCTCCTCACCGTGCTGTTTGGAAATGGTTGTTGGTGGTGTGAAATGCAGGCTGCACCTTTCCAAACCTGTGGTGCAGCCGCTGTCCCTGCACGCCCCGAGACGGAGCGATAGCGCTTGTCCAGATTGCTAAGTGGTGACCGTCCTCTTTACCTCCCCCACACAGCGATTTGTGCAATTATGTCCTATTAGGACACTCCAAACAGACAAATTGTGACGAGCACACGCAGTGCCCTGGATGACCCGAGTGATATCATCACAGCAGACTTGTGTTTTGATTTTCAGGGGTGTAGAGCACTCCTTCCAAGATGGGACAGCAAATGGTAGCTGCAGTTGTTTCCACCCTGCCGCTGAAGCACGGTATTCAGAATGTGGGTCTTGCCAGACAAACTTTTACCAGGCTGATCCTGAACTTGAAGTGAACCTGGGTCAACTGCACCTTCGTACTTCGTGTTATA
This sequence comes from Thinocorus orbignyianus, assembly GCA_013400375.1. Lineage (NCBI taxonomy): Eukaryota > Metazoa > Chordata > Aves > Ciconiiformes > Thinocoridae > Thinocorus > Thinocorus orbignyianus. Next base: position 785,813 of record VXBW01006803.1, read on the forward strand.
AACAAATGCTGGGCAGTGGCACCCCACGACCTGGTTGTTTCAGGGTGATGGTTATCAATGAAAAATTCTAATGAGGAAAACAGCTTTCACCAAATCTCTCCATTATATGCTGATTCTTTTTTATGTTCTCAAACTATTTTCTTTTCTTTTCTTTTCTTTCTTTTTTTTTTTTTTTTTTTTTCTCCCGTTGCTAATGAGCACTTGAGAATTTGATTTAGCTCCTTGGAATGACTGCCACTTACTGCTAGAATGTTAATCTGTCTAAACCCATTCAGCTCCTCTTACTTGGAAGTCAATCACCTGGAGCCTGCATTTCAAAGAGATGCTGGCTAAGGCAGCCACAACTGCAGAGATGTTTTGGGACAACTCCCACAGTTGGGAGTAATCTTGGGGAAACTGGAAGCCACTAGACGGCAAACAGATTTGTGTTGGTTCCCCGAGATAAACAGAACTGAAGTCACCTCTGACGAGAGACTAAGAGTGCAAACTGGGGGGAGACAGGAGGCTGCTGAGCTGCAAACACAAGGCTGCAGGTCACACATGGGATGCCACACCAGCATCTTGCGTCAGCTCCTCCAAGGGACAATCTTTAGTTAAGGGTGAAAATAGACCCAGGGAGGACGCAGGGAAACATGCACAGGGGAGATATGCCAGGACACAGCCAGAGCTAAAGATTTAAAGTGTCAGGGCAGGAGTTTGGCTCTCCAGAAGTAATTAGAGAGCTGATTTACTGTGTCTTGTACTGACTAGTTTTTAACCCCTATTTGGAATGGGGCTAAAGTGTGTGAAATCCCATACTAAATATAGGAGACATGGGCATCACCTGAGGCAGCTGATGATCGTGGCGTACTGGAACTGTGTATCTGTGAATCATCCCACTGTGCTCTTCTGGAAATGTTTCTGTTGTAGCTTCCTTGGCATGCTCAGAAACCCCTGGCTCCCAGATCGTGTTGCCCACACATGGCTGGTCACAGCTGGGGACCAGTGGGAGAACTGGAATCACTGGGCCCTGCCTGGAAGCAGAGGGGACCACAAAATTCCGAACTACCAGAATTGCTCCTGGGCATTTCTCTGCCTTTGTAGTTCTAAAATGGGAGAACGTAGAGAATGGTGTAAAAAACACCTTCACTATTACTGATTTATAAGCAAAATGGAAGATTATGTCCATAAGGCTTAGAAGTAGCAGCTCTGTTGAGACCTAATATCAGAATTTCTTAAGGAGGAACTTGGAAAATAAACAGGGCCGGCCTCACACTCTCATTACAGAGCATGATCAAAAGTGTTTTTTAGCTGTAGCATATACATCTGGAGTATGCAGGTACTGTAATAACCTAATTCAGGAGAAAAAATTGGGAGAAGAACAATATTTTTCCCCTCTGAAAATCTCAGAAAAAAGTGATGGATATAGTTACCAACAGCAGAGCTGCTGCCAAGTCCCCTGGGGGAAGCCCTGGTAGCATTGGCAACCTGCTAAGCTTAAGAACAGAGGGAGAAAAGCAGCCAAAAAATGGCCATTTTTGTCTCTTTGACTGCCAGGGTTATTCCAAGAACAAGATGTTTTGAGGAATGAACCACTGCTGGAAAACAGAAAGAGCATAAAGTGTGGTCAGGACGCTGAGCTAATGTGGATGGCTGGCTCTGTTTTGTGAAGCCAGAAAAATCAGCCCTTGGTAATTTTGTGACCATACAGCAAAGAAAGTGGTTTTCATGTGTGAAAAAATGAATGCCTTCTCCATTTATTTACATTAATGCTTGGGGAAGGGATAGAGAGATTGTAGGTACTTGTATAAATACATAAGGCTTCTAAACTTCTGACAACTGGAGAAGCTTTTTATTTTAAGTGGATATGTCCCCAGCTTATCTTCAGTTCACAGGTTTGAAGCTTTTTTTTTTTTTTTTAAAGTTGTAACAATTTCTGTTTGACTTTAATTATCTGAGGTCTAAAGCAAAGCTGTTTTTTGACACACAAAAGTATTCAGTGATGGGAAGATGATAATGCAAAGCTTTTTAATGTCTGGATAAAAAACCACACCTGCTGAAAGATTCCTTTGGGAGGTAGAAGGTGGTAGAGGAAGAGTGGTCTTCAGGCTTTTCTCTGTCTGTCATTGCAGCTGAGTGACAGATGAGTGCCTTGAACCAGTGAGCTGATGCCAGCGTGATGGCCACCTCCCATCCCTCAGCACAGGATGGTCCCTTCAGGATGGTCCCTGAAGTGCAGAGGGGATGTAGATCTCTTCGGCTCAGCCAAGCCGTGGTCCTGCTGCAACTGCAGCCCTGTTGGTGCAGGTGGATTAAAAGACCTTTAATGTTTGGATTACCCAAAACATGGCTATCCTGCACCTGCTTCAGCCAAGCCGTTTGCTTTCAGGAGAAAATGTGACCCATGCACCTACATTTTGTATCCAAATGTTTGGAAAAAAGGCTTCCCTCTGAGGGAAGGCACACTGGTGAAAGGCATGAGGAGTGCTATTAGATATTTTAAATTGTACCAGCTTTGTTTTGCCCTTTTTTCCAGATTCTGAGAATTGTTCTATGCTTCTACTTTATCTGTTAAGTAAGCACAGGCACAGATGGTGTTTAAAACTCTTGCCAGCTTAGCTATGCTGAAACAAGAGCAAAATTAATGATTTAACCTGTACAAGAAAGAGCCAGTGGCTTGGCAATTAAACTGGCAAAATAATCCTTTGCTCTCCATTAGACCATATACTCTCAATAGACCATTTTCCTTAGGTACCACTGTTATCAACTCTGCTGGCAAAGAAATGCTATAAACTACCTCGGTAAGAGGCTCTGCCACTCAACAAATTACTCCATCCTAACACAAGCAAGGAGCTGTTTAAACTGTCACTCTGTAAAGATGTTGAAGGTACCTAATTTTTAAGGTCTTACAAAGTATGCCCAGCACAGGCTTGACCTTTCAATATTTTGCACGAACCCCATTCCCTGAGAAGCAGAGGTTTGTTGTTAAAGATGGTTGTCAACGTCTGGGGTTAAGCTGTAAGCTGATCTGGAATTTTTTTAATAAAGTCCCTATTATTTGCAGAAAACTGCTGAGTAAAGCTGTTCATTTTTATAATGCCACCCTATATTTAAAAACATCATAATAATGTAGAGTTAGGCATATATTTAACTCTGAGGTCTTGCAAAGGACATGCAGCAGTCAAACTCCAGTGCTCATATGCCTGGTTGTTGGAACTGAAACCCCAGTGCAGTCAAATGTGACTGGCTGCAATTTGCAGGTGTATTCTCCAACCCCAAGTAGTTTCAGACATCCTGAAGAGCAGCAGGACCCATCTGAGGTTAAGAATCTCAAAGGTTTCATACTGGGAAATTGTCTTCCCAGGTTTCAGCTGACTGAAAACGTCCTGATACAAACTCCTTCCAGCTAAACTTGACATCCTCGGCACAAACTCCTCATCTGGGCTGGTTGTCTTCTGCTTACACAAACCTCATGTCTGGAAGCTGACCCCACTTGTATTACCTAAAGAGAAAGGCATTCTGGAAAAAAAAAAATCTGCTGCAAGGATTTTCTTCCATGTGTTCCAACCTGGAGCTTTGAAATCACAGGCCAAATCTCAGCCACTACCACCACCAGGAAAACCCAGAAAATTGCTGCCTCTGTGAAAATTCCTATATCTTTCCCATGCTGCTCACCAAATACTTACTAGCAGACACAAACCACACTTATGTCAGGATGGAAAACTTCTGACAGAGCTATTGAGTTTCAAAAAAGCAATATAAACAGAAACTGGTAAAATTCTGAGAAAGGGAAAGGTATGGCTTTAGGAAGAAAATAAAAGCCTAGGAATCCTCTTGGTTGATATGTCCCCTTGTTGGTGGCACACCAAGTGAGGTCCAGACTCCAACCTAACCTGTAATGGGGGAATGGTTGGCTCAGTCCAGCCATTTTCTTCCTGCCCCATCAGAGCAAGCAGATGGGAGGAGGCTGGAGGTAAAAAGTTGAGCTTTTCACCACACCCTGGTCTCCTGCCACCCTCCGGGAACCCATCACCTTATCTTGGGCCAGGTCAAACCTCCTGGGTCCCAGCCAAGCTCCCAAGTTACCCAGATACTCACTGGGTGCACTCGGGACAGCAACTCACCTTATCTGCCCCTGGCTCTTATGAAACCTTCAAGTTCTTCCCAGAAAGGGAAAGGCCTTAAAAAAAAAAGGAGGAAAAAAAGGAGAAAAACTAAACTTGAGAAGAAAAACAACTGATTCCAGGGAACAACAAATGGGGGGGAAAAAAAAGTAACAAGCTTGAAAATGGATCTGAAGAGGACTGGAGGGTGATAGCACCCCTGAGAGCATCCACCACTCCTTGAAGCTGTCCAGAGAGACAGTAAACACCACCCAGGGGTGCTCTGCACAGGGACATGAGAGGACAAGGTGTGCACACAGGCCTAAAGCCACCAAGGTGTCCCACTCAGCTCCCTTCTCCTCGTGGCACATGTGACCAGCCTGGTCAGGGCCATCATCATCACCAGGACTGACAAGGAGCTTCTGTGATGCTACTGCTGCCAGATTCTGGCACCTTCTATTCCTTATACCAAAATGCAGAAACTTTTGTTTTTAAGGGCCATCCAGCAGCCCTCCTGCCCCAGGGTCATCGCAGGTGAACCCCCATAGTGTCATCCCCTGAACTCCATGATGTTGCTGCATGAAAGGGTAGGACAGGCCTCCTGCTTTCCTGCTCCGTGCTGGAAAAAGCTATCTGGGAAGAACTGGAAGAGGCAGATAAAGTTAAAAGCCCTCTTTTCTTGCCCCCCACGCTGTCTGATTTTGAAGGTATTTCAGCACTGTTTTATTACCTTGATGGCAATGCAGACCTGCTCAGTAGCAGCAGCTGCCTTTGAATATGAACTTTTCAGCAGAATATGAACTTTAACTACCCCTATATTTAAGAGAAAACTGTTAAAAAACCCTACTTGCATGGCCACTTAAGGCAAGCCTATTAAGTTGGACTTAACAGAGCTATGCAGAAACGATATAACTCACAGACTTCAGGTTACAGGGAAATAACCTTGTCTTCCTCGTAATGAGTCATATCACATAATAGTGATATAACTCATTTGGGTGACTCAGCAACGAAACCGAGAGTGCTGCGCTCCTGTGCAATCGCAGGTGCTGTGCTGTATGTGCAAATTGTGTTTACAGGGTCCAGTTTTTCTGCCAGACCTCTGTGGTAAATGTTAGTCCCTGGGAGCGAGAAGGGTGGAACAGAGGGATCTGCGGGCACTCCAGCCTTTTTGCCCTCCCTGAACACCTCAGGAACAGCACAGGACACACTAAGACTGAAGTCTCAAATGTAAAGGGTAGCTATCAACTAGGACTACATCTGAGGAAAAAAAATTTGAAAAAAAAAATAAAAAAAAAAAAGAAGAAAAAGAAAACAGCTTAGTATTTCCTCTACAGAAGGCTTTAAATTCATGTTTTTTCCCTTTTTCTGCAAGCATTCTGCATGCCCTGCTACATATATTCAGTATAACCAGCTAGACATCATTACCATAAAATACATGAACAGCAGAATTTAGAAATATGGCTCTCATGAAAGGCTCCAGACAAATCAAACAGGTGAACAAAAGCTCAGTGAGACCCTCTTTGGCCTGATCGCTCTCTTCATAGATAGACAGGCTTTTGTTTAGGTTCTTGGCATTTTGCAAGGGAATAAAAGGGATCTAATATATGGGAAATCTAGAAGATGGCGTTCTGTTTCTTTCTCATTTTTTTAAAAACACTGTTTAAAGCATTCCAAAGCATTGACTGGGTATAGATCACCTCACCCACATTAAAGAATGGAAACACAACTATGCAAAACCCCCCTTCCATTGTAGCAAAACATTACTTTCCAGTGTTGCAAACACATCATTGTACTAAACAATAGTGTCACATTCACCAGCTAGAGCAAGCGTTCGTGAAGTATTCTTTCAGTGAAAGAAAAAAATAAGATGTACAAGACCTAGGGCACCTCTCTTAAGTTACTTCTGAGGGCTGTGAAAATTACACTTTTACAGCCTTTCTTTTTTTTGGAAGCTAGGGTTTTACAGACTGTGTTCGCTCTCCTCAGAATCCTCGGCTGGCTTTAAACTAACGATGTGCTTATTTTTGATGAACAACAGAAGAAACTTCTAAACAGCAGCATTACTTGGCTCCTTTTCTTTTGTGCTGGCTGTTGAAAGATAGATTGTGAATGTGGACAAGCAAGCTATTCAAAGTCAGCTCAAGCATGGATTCCACGGATGCAGTGGAGTAGCAAAGGCCTTCTAACAAAACTTGCAGCATCCTATACAAAAGCTGAGAAGGTAAGTAAAGCTAGTGTTGTAGTCTAATGGAAAAAAACTAATGCACCGAGTCTCTCAATGCCAGGTGAACCAGGTCCAGAAATTCTGTGCCTTTTCTCCACAAATACAGTAAAATAGGTAATCCATAAAATGGAAGGTTTTGGAAGTCTTGACTGGCAGAAAAACATATTGGTAACCCCAAAAACAGCGTATGCTGCAGTGTCAGGGTCTCACACATAATTCTTCAGGAGCTTTGGAATCTGTTCAGAATAGGATGGAAATTGCTGTTTTGGTTCCAGTTTGGGGCAGCAGCTGTCAGTCAGCTTTGGCAGTTCAGCCACTGCGACCTACCAGAGATGTCCTGACAGAGGAGGGTCACCCTCCAGAAGAGACAGAAGCCAGCTGAGTGCTGTGGGAGCCTCTCAGCAACTCAGAACTTCAGCATTGTCCCTGTTGTACATTACAGCCCCTTGCGAAGGCTGCGTGGGTTCTCCTGCTAAGCCACACCCTGCGGGTGAGACCAGTTTTAGAAAACACTGTGTAAATGCATCAAATATACATAGAGAGGTGAGAGTCCTTCCCTGCCTCAAGGCATCCCCCCTAGTTACATGCCATCAGTGGAAGTTTTGCTAAATAAGTACCTCCACATATCCTCAAGCAAGTCAGGTAAGCTATCATTTCTCATCTTCTCACCTATAAACTGTCATAATAATAGATTAATTAGTAGTATAGTAGTTTTTCCTTGCTTAGGGGGGTGTTACATGATCAACATGGCAAAATTCTATCATATTATAATGCTGACTGAATATACTCCTGAATTTTAACTGAAAGTGGCTTATTTATTTTTAAGAACTGGCCAGATTTTGGTGAGCTTGAGCACTTCTGAGTGCTATGTGAAAGACTTGTTTGGGGCTTCAAATTTGCATCATTGTGTTCCTGAGATGGTGTCAAGCAATCAGAATCATAGAATCATAGAATGGTTATTGTTAAAAGGACCTTAAAGATCATCAAGTTCCAACCTCCCTGCCATGGGCGGGGACATCTCCCACTAGACCAAGTTGCTCAAAGCCCTGGAAAAGGCTGTCAAATATTCATGCACAAGAAATTAATATAAAGTTATTTGGGACCCCAATAACTGGAGTGAATGTCCCATGGAGAGTGGCTGAGGACTTTGGGTTTGTCTAGTTTGGAGGAAAGGAGGCTGAAGGGCAACCTCACTGGTCTCTACGGTTTCCTGAGGAGGGAAGTGGAAAGGGAGGTGCTGAGCTCTTCCCCCTGGGATCCATTGGTAGGACACACAGGAATTGTTCAAAGCTGTGCCAGGGTGGGGTTAGACTAGGTATTAGGAAACAGTTGTTTACTGAGAGGCTAGTCAAACACTGGAACAGGCTTCCTAGAGGGATGGTCAATGCCCCAAGCCTGTCAGTGTTTAAGAGGCATTTGGCCAATGCCCTTAATAACATGCTTTAACTTATTCATCCCTGAATTGGTCACTGAGTTGTAGGTCCCTTCCAGCTGAAATGATTCTATTCTATTCTATTCTATTCTATTCTATTCTATTCTATTCTATTCTATTCTATTCTAAACAGCTATGGGTAAGCACAGGAATACAGTTTAGTTTTCTAATAGTCCACTGCATGCGTAGGAGCAGGCAGATATATTTATTAATTAATTGGGATGAGGGATGAACTAAAATGGAAGTTCCTGGGTCCCCTTTAGTGCTAGTTTCAAATTCACCGTGCACTGAGGCAGAAAAAGGTCACAAGGCACAACTTTCATTCATTTGTCATTGAATAAATGTCTGGAGAGCAGAACAGCAAGTGCTAGATTGCCTGAGCATTACAAGCAGTGAAAGGCTGGATTCATTGAAGCCAGCCCAAGGAAGTACAAACATTATGTCTTCTACCAGTAAAGCCTCTGCTGACCCACAAGACTTTCAGCTCTGAAACTGTTGAACTTTCTCCTCCTGCCACCTTGATTGTGTATTGCTCCAGTAGAGTGTATATAGCTGCTCAGGCAGTTTTGGAGGGGATAAAAATGGATAGGACTTTTTTTACTTTTTTTTTCATGCAGACCATTCGGCCTGGGTGGCTCTGAATCCTCTCTTCAGCAGACAGGGGTTATAGCTCTTCACAGTTTTGCAACTTTTGAATAATTTCTGACTGCCTCCTCTTGAACTGGACAGAAAGAGGTCAGGAAGGTGGGCTCTCTGCCTCTGAGGATTTTGGGAGAGAATTTGCACCTATAGAAATTTCCACCTGTAATGCTAACATCACTAGGGACCTCCAAAGTTAGAACCCCAAACTACTACCATGTAGGCTAAAGCAGTGATGCTAGCAGGTCCATCTCTGCACTGGTGTATTTTTACCATGACAGGCACAGAGGGGAATACATGTTTTACTCATTAACCCAGTAGAGTGGGTCTGGCTCCCAGTGACTGCTTTGGAAAACAGCTCTGAACCCTGCCTTTTCTGCCACATCCAGGTTGCACTCTCCTGTACTAAAAGCCACCAGAAAGAACCCTCCAGAGCAGTGGCGTCCAATATTGTGCCTCTTTCTTACACAACCGAGGTGGTTTGAGTATGAAAAGTGAGGAGCTGCTGGCATGCTGCCTTACTATCAGAGGAGAAAGGGAAGTTAAAGGATTTTCTGAAGGGCAACGAGTTGCGTGGCAACATGCAGCACATGTTACCTGTAAACAAAAGCAATTAGTGGCAGGGACAGGCACCAGGCTCTGTGGCATGGGGACAAAAATGGAGAAGGGGGACAATAGCAAGAAGCCAGAACATTCCGTGCAGCATAAAAGGGAGGAGGAAACCCAACATACATCAAGTACCTCCATGGATTTGCTTTGTGAGAATGTGAAACAAAGGGAAATGCTTTGATGTCCAGCTTTCTGGGTCACTAAAAGCATCCTGGGAGTCACTGTAATTGTTATCCCGAGTTCCACCTCAACAATTAATGCTCTGCCTTCTCTTCATGCTAGAAAGGAGTGGTTTGCTCGGTTTGTGGCAAAAAAATTGAGGGAGCATGTCAATACAAACAATGCACAAAATACGCAGCTGAAAGTTCAGTAGAGATTGCTGTTGTTAGGTGCATTTCAAAGTTTTACTTAATAACGAGTGGCATTTCAATGACTCCTACTAGACTGGCAAAGTCTTTACCCTCATGAATGTGTGCATGTGAGCACGCATGTACGTCTGGCATGATGTAAGGAATGCAAAAGTGATTGTAATAGTTTTCAGGGACATGACTGTGCTTTTGATAAAGCCAGTATTGTACTGCTCGCGATGTCAGAGCAAAAGTGCAAGTGCAAAAGGTTAAGAAGCCACATCAAAAAGCTACCTTTCTTGCTTAGCTACTTGGGTAACATCCCAACACAATTAAAATAAAACAAAAAAACCAAACACTAGCAGGGATTTTGATTATGGTTGTTACATTGAAAACATTAATGCCTGACCCGGCTTGAGAAGTCTGAAGAAAAAAAACTTAAAAAACAAGGTCCAGTTTGGTTATGATTCCCCAAGAGTATTGTTACAAATAAAAATAACCCCAAGCCCAAATATGTTATTAATTACCTATCAGGGAGGTAAAGGGCACATAGTAAATGAAGATAGTGAAAAACTGTGGTAAATACACAGCAGTGATTTGTCATTTTCAAGGGGAAAAAACGTATTAGGGACTCTTTATCATTGAGTAGACCATTGTGTAGAGATACTCCATTAAAATATATTAATCTTTCTTATTCTAGCAAGAAAGGCAAGAATAAGACTCCATTCCAGGTGGAGATACCCATTCACTACAACAATCTGTGTCAAAACAGAATACTTCTGCTATTATTTTGCTCAGTATTAAAGCCCAAGCAGTTCTGGTCAAACCCAGTTTGCTACATGTTTGGGGTGTGTAACAACAAATACACACGTGAGGCAACATTTCTTCAGAAATTTGACACGTTTGACTGTAAATTCTCACATTTCAACTCTGGCATAAAAAGATACAGAGATTATTTCCTTAACAAAGCTATCCATCAACAATGATAATTTAAAATTTTAGTCCAGGAACTTATTACCTTTAATTTGTGAAACTGAGCTAGAAGAAAGCCAGACTCAGTGTTTATCTGACATTTGATAAAACATTTCTTATCTTTTAAAATTAAACACCGTATTATACTTACTTGTATCTACTTATATTTTTATTAGCCATGGGGAAAAAAAAAAGTTTTCTCTTTACATCCACATCTGTTTTATATAATTAGAGCATCAGTGATGAAAATATTTCTCCAAGCTGCAGGTATATTTAGAGAGAAAATTTGGGATTGTTATTCTTGAGTAGAGTCTGATAAATAATTACGTTACAAAGACAGACAGTTACTGATTGCAGACCTTTCAAACCTACATATATTAAAGTTAAACCCATGGAGCAGGATGGCTGCTCTTAACAGATGTTAAAGTGTGGTCTGTAATGTTTTAAGTGGAAGCCTGGAGCTACATTCAAATGAAGTCTTAACTTACCCACCTTTCAGGCTGGAGATAAGGTAATAGTTGGGGAAAAAAAAAAAAAAGTGATAAAAGGGGAAGGAATATCACTTTCTTTGTAGTCTGAACAGGGTGACAGATAAGTTTTGTTTCTGGAGAGAGTAAACAAAGGAAGGGCTCCCAGAAAAATGAATGTGAAGAAGATAACGGTACAAATTCACCCCGGGTCTCAACCAGACTTTGAAGTAGAACTGAGTCCCTGCATCTCCTGATGGCACATTAGCTCAGGCAGAGAAGCTGGAAAAAGTCAAGTTACTCTGTCTTGCAGAAAGTGCAGATGTAAGGTGATCTTCAGAAGCAGTGCAATTCCTTCCCAATAGCATCAGTGTACACAGACTTTTTTTTTTCTTCATATTTTCAGATGCCTGCATTTCAATGCCCAGCCCGTGTGTGTGCATGCAGTTCTCAGGGTGCAACTGTATCAGATTTACACCTCAAGCTCCACTTTTTTGTTTCCAGTCTGAGATTCTTGTTGAAGGTTACCAGAAAATTTGCAAAAAAAAAAAAAAATGCCAAAGCTACTGCATCTTGTTTCCTATTTAAACACCCATATGCACAACAGTTTCACAACAATTTGCATTCATCAGGATCTTGGGCAGGTTTCTAGAACCACTCCAGCATGGTATATATGCAGCCACTCTCTCCTTACATCATCTCCTCATACAAAAGCTTGGTGATTCTGCCTGGTGAGGCAGAGGTGGCCTAACCTCCTGTTTTCTTCCTTTTCAGTTTGAGACTTGCACAGCTCCATAGAGACTGGTCCCAGCCTGGCTTCTCTGTGGTTACCCCACTGTGTGACTGTGCCCCATTTCCACCTGATCAAGTAGCTCTGAACAAATAAACGTGTTCACAATGCTAAAAGTACACCCTTTTGATTAAAGGAGGGAGAGGATCTGACATTATCACCCAGTCTGGCACCGAAAGCTTCCAGAATAAGCTCTGTCTTTGCCTCACCCATTCTTTGAAAAGAAGATTTCTCTGTCCCAATTTGACTGACAACACTCCTGACTGTAACAACTCCTTGTGTGCCAAGACCTACACAAATTTATCCCCAGTGAAGCAGTTGCTAATGCATCCTTTGACCATGAGATGAAGCAGGCAGATAAGACAAACTTCATTTCAGTAAAGTTGTTACTTTTTTAAACTGGATTTAGGAGCACATCAGGCTGGTGTAGAAGAGCAGAAGGGGAGTACGGCTGAAAGTAAATATATTCTGCAAACTGTGATCTTGAATCTCATGACCATGGCCCTGGTGCTTTGAGGAAGTGTTGAGCAAATCACCTGAGCAAGCCTGTTTCCGAGGTAGGACTAGTTGCAAAGTTCTGGATCCATATCTAAACCCAAATTTTGCTGAAGTACAGATTTGGGTAGTTTTTACCTGGCCTGGAGGCTGCTCTACAGTTTAGAAGCACACCTACTGAAGGGGGCTATAGTATAACAGCCCATCCCAAAGGAGGACGCTCTACCTGAGCTGCACATTGCATGTTTGTAAGAGGCATTAAGGCAAAAAAGCACAGTATAAAGATCCAGTTATTGCTGTCCCAAAAAACTTTTTATTAATTCCTTGTGCATGAATGTCAAATGCTTTTAGGGTCTGGCCAGTTATTTTCTGTTTATTGTGGCGCCCGCTTGGTGAATGAAAGATAATATGTTTTGGTCTAACAAATGCCTAATGAGAGGAAAAGAAAGATCACTGTGACACTGCATGGTTTGAGAAAGAGCCGTGAGGACCAAAGATAATGACCAAGCTGGCCAGCAAAACCTGATCAGAGGGAAGTTATTGGATAAACCTGATAAGAGTAAGGCTCACATCCTACAGAGAGCTTTGCATTTGCTGAACTTTGAGCACTTAAGTTGTCTATTTGCTGTCATTGTTCCCTAGGTCTACTTCCATTCTGCTACCCCCAAAACTACAAAAGTGTTTGTGGGCACAGGGGTAAGAATGACATCAGCCCCCTTGGACCACTTGTCACAGGATCTGATCCTGACAGAGTACTGCGGTAGGATAAATGAACAATAAAAAACAGACTTCCATGGAAAAAAGCAAGGGTATAGTCCAAGATATGACAGTAGAATGAATACCTTTTAGTAATGAAACGAATCAATATACAGGTAAGTTGGGGGAAAAACTATATCCTGAATAGATGTATAAACTTCCTTTTATCCTTGGTTAAATATCTATTAGCATGCACAGCTGATGAACTTAGGCTTCCATTTTCATTTCCTCTGCTTATGTTGCACTATTGTTTATTTTAAAATACTGCACTAAATAATGAAAAGCCAAACAAACATATATCTTCCTTTTCAAACATATTCACATCTCTTCTACCTCTATTTCACAGCTGTCATGTACTCAGTTGCTAATGACTGACAGCTGAAACTCAAAAAATTTATTATTGATGAGTACCCAACATCAGGGCCTGGAAAATACTGTCTGATTACATGATAAACCTTTTACTTCCCCGCAAAACTGGGAATAAATCAGTGGATAGTAAATGAGTATCTCATAAAAGTCTTATATTTGACCTGTTGTAGACAGAGGGGAACTTGCCTTGCTAATGATCACAGGTATTTTTCTTCAGGATTAAGTTTGAGAGAAATTGGCTGCACTGTTCCTACAACTCCCCTTGCTGGATGAGCGGTAGAGATGCAGGGGAAAAAAAGGTAGAAGAGAGCTGCTCCTTGCTCTCTGTGCTGCAAGCGATTGCCAAGACCAGTCATTTTCCTGAGCTGAACGAAACATTTCATCATGTAATAAAGGGAAATATCTGAAAATATCTGCAGCCATAACGCAGAACTAAAATAGTGTGGTTATATGCCACCAGTCCTTATGGAAAAAAAAAAACCACGTTGCCTTCTGGCTTGCAGGCTTGTTAAATGCTCTGAGATGTTCCCATAGCAAGAAAGAAAATACCAAAAATGCATGGATAATAATAGTGATATATATATTAGTCAGTACTAGCCCAGATATGTATTTTCACAGCACTCAGATGACAAGCTGAAAAAACGTCAGCATCCATATTACAGCTATTGACCTCCCAATAACATTACCATGATCAGTAGGACCCCAAATGTTGACTTTTTTACCCAGTCAGCTCTTTGAATCTCGTTAAATTTCAGTTCACAACCCTCATGGAGGAAGAAACAATCTCTGAGAAGTTTGCCTCTCAATTAGCACTGTGATTTCTGCTCTGTTTCCAAAACAGCAGACCCGTGGGCTTTTTATTCCCACATTTAAAGTGTTCTTAATAGAAAGGTGGTGAAAAGTGCTGAGGTGCCAGTCCTGAAGACTGGCATGTACTGTTTACCCAGATGATAAAAGCATTCAAAACTGAGCCTCAGCTTGGCCATACTACTATACAAAACCTTCAGCAGATTAGTTTTTCCTTTGGAAAACCGCAAATAAAGGTACTGATGCAGGGATTCTAAACCACTACTGTTAGTTCAGGTCTCCCTCTATCTTGGTATGTTTTCCTGAAGGTGTTCAAACATGCAGAGAGCCTCTGTACGCCTGCTGGTTTGAAGTCCTCACATAAGCACTCTTTCTGTGATAAAGCTTGCAACGTTTTCTTTTCCAGTGTGGTCAGGCTAGAGAACATTATCTTTTTTACCAGGCTGCTGCTGGTGCATGATGAGTTTCTCTGCAGTCAGTGGTATCTTTTGGCCTATATTTGCTGCCTTCTTCACAGGTTTACAAAATCTAATTTAAAAATCTAATTAAAATGGTTTCTGTGCTGCTCTAAACCTGGGTATATTCATCCCACCAGAGGCACAGAAGAAAGGCTATATAATGGGAACTATATTATTTTTCTGCTGTTATTGTTGTACTTATTAACCACTCAGCAATTTAATGCTCCAATATATTTCTGAGATTTAAATAGAAAATGCATCTGTAAAACCATAGGGGGTGTGTGTGCATTGTCTAAATTTAATGTTAAAATGTTTCATACAAGTTGAGGAATACTTAAAATTACATGATAAGTCTTTCACCCTAGTTCAAGTAAGACCAAGGTTTATGTACACTTTTGTTAAAAACTCCCAGTGAAACAGATGGTAGAAATCAGATACAAAATATTCACAGAAAAAAACCCCAGAGATTCACAAAGCTACAGATCCCACCAGTCTGTTACCCACTCAGTTCTGCTGATGGAAGAGAATATATGGACATTTTCTATGGGTCGTGCACAACCCTGCAGCTTAGCTCGAACCTACTTGCACAACAACATAAGTGAAGCCATCAGACTTTGCACTGATGTGGGCGAGGAATGTTTGTGTGTGCCATTCCACTAGTGATATCTGGCAGAGAGGTGATAACAAACCCCAAGGGGAGAGGTATGGTAAGAAGGCACTAGCTTTAACTCATTTGTTAAATGAATGTATGTCTAAACCTAACTTCATGACGGACACATGATGTGTCCCCACCAAATGTTGTGTGTAGGACAGCAAGATAAATGGAGAAGCAAGGGCAAGAAGAATGAGGCTGTAGTTTGCTTCCCATTTGTCCTGGGTACTAGTTAAGAAATACTGAACTTTGCCCATAAGTCAGCCAGCAACACAGAGCGCTCCTGAGTGGGTGAGGGCATCTGTCATGCAAAGACATGTTGTTCACCTGCTGTCCCTACAGGGCTAGAGCAAGGCAAAAACCCCACAGCAACACTGCGGGGAGATCTGAAATGCCCGTTACCTTGCCCACACTGGGGGGCTTTGGAAATGAAGAAGGAGTGGCTGTCCAAGCACCAGCCCAGGGCCTCTTGTTAGGGCAGAGCCTCCCAGACCGGTATGCCAGGACTTGGCCGGGAGGTGGCAATGCAGAACTGGAGACCAGGATCTCTGGCCCATACGTGCTCTTGAGGACAGCACAGAACTTTCCTTGCAGGGATGACAACTTTCAGCCTGCATCTAAGCTGATTATAGTTCCTGCATGGCCAAGCGCATGCAGAGTGATTTATACTTTGCAATTTGTGATGCATGATACTGTGTATGACAACAGGTTTTTTTTTTTTCCAGCTTCACAGCAGTCTGATCAAACCAGTACCACTGAGCACTTAGCTACACAGCAGTCTCTTTAATACCTGAGGAGATTTCTGAACCAGGTAATGATGCTATTTTATTTGATTAGGGGTGATATTTTTTCACAGACTTTGAAGTGATGGCAATGGATCAGAAATCCAGAAAAGAAAAAAAAGCAGATGCTCGTGTGGGACTCGGAGAGGCTCTGATTAAATTTAGTTAGAGATAAACCTAATGATTTTATCATATTTAAACTTTACATTCCAAACATGAAAAACCTGGATCTGCAATTTTCAGTGTGCGGCTGAATCTGAACACTAACACCAAGAATCACAACAGTAATTCTGTTATGGATGATGTTTGAGCTCTGGACTTCACAAGCTGGCCCTAACTCCACTTCAACCATGTGCTGTGTCTCCATTCACAGTTTCTTAACAGTGCGCGAGATTTTGCCAGTGCGTGCTTTTCTGTTCTAAGAGATCAGAGCTGTCACTCATTCCTTTGATCCAAGACTTTCAAAGAGACGGGGAAATATTCTTATTTGACTCCAGGGCTTGGATTCCAACAGGGAGAGATATAAAGACAGAACAAGGAGAATTTGGATATGTAGCATTAATGCAATCAGATAACCAAGCTGTCTGATCAAACATTGCCAAATTGACCATGGCATCTATTGCATTCATATACATCTTTTGTGTAGTAAATTTAATGTAACATTACAGAAATTTATTGTAATGTTCAATAAAAAAAACAACCCTGTCTTATTCTGCAAAATTCAGTTTGCGAATAATGTTTTTTCCTCTGGAATTTGTTTTTATGCTCAGAAATAGCAGGCAGTATATTTCTGTTTACAAAAGTTTCAATTCAGGATGTAAGAGTGACCTGAGTTCTGCAAGGTAAGCTGAAAGAGTTTGAACGCTGCCAGGAAGTACTAGAAACACAGGAAATGCAGTACCAAAATCAGATCAGAACTACTGTTAATTGTTCGCTTAGTTGCAGTGAAATTATAACACAACTCACTACTAGAAATCTTTTAGATAAGGAAAGTAGCTCCCTACCCCACAGCTGTCCTCTCCATACATCCTGGGAGCTTTCACATCATGGGGGGTTACTGCCAAGCAGAAGCAGCCAAGTATCAGACATGAAATCTGTAAAAGAAATATGAGATTTTTGCCACAAATCCTGAATGTGTTGTTGGATTTCATGCTGTGAACTTGAAAGACAAACTTGGGAGGCTAGAAGTCTTCTCAAGGGTAATCTGATACCTGTTTAAAAGACAAGGTTTGGGTTCATCATTGGAATATCACTGAAATTAACGTAATCATAATTACTTCTCATTTTCAGTGGTATTCCCCAAGTCAAAAGTTTCTCTAATTAAGTGGCATGAAACTGCTGGGTGAATATCTTCAGGCAAAAGAAAAACACCTTTCATTTGTTCTACCAACATTTATTAGTTTTCCTAACTGCCAGTCACCTGAATGAGTAAATTAAGAAGGATGCAATTCCATCTAACAAGGGCATGTTTTATTCAAACTTTTAGCTCACACAGTTTTAACTCAAGCTGGGCGAGCTAATGTAGTATTTTGCCTGTCCAGGGTTTGCTGTGATCAGTAATAAATTGCTGAAATCAAGGGGAGTTGGATGAACAAGGCAAATATTAAATAAATTAGAAAAAAGATTAAATAATTGAGAACTCTGTAAGTTAAATATAAATCTATTTGAGAGATTGGTTCAGAAAACTTTCATCCCTTTCTTTTCCTGTCATTGATACTTCTACAGATTAAGGGGAATTCAGAGGCAAAAATGAAATTGCTGTCAGGAAGAACAAAACCTCCAAATTGCCAATAAATACACTGACACCAAACAATCGGTGTTTCACTCATCTGTTTAATAAGATGAAACTTTAGGGCCCTGCAGTCCTTCTGATATGATTAATACTATCACTGAAGGCTTTAATAACTGAAAGAATAGAGCAGCAACAAACCTCTGTGTCATTTTGTGAGTTAATGTTACGATACATTTTGCTAGCGTAATAGAATGAATGGTTCACAGAGAATTTAGTAAATGTAAAGTTTGGAAAAGGGAGACGGAGGATAAATGTGCAAATGCTCTCAAACTTTTATTTCCTCATTCTTTTCTTAGTCCTTCCCTGTTAGTTTCCTTGTGGTATTTTGAATTATTTTTTTTTTTCCTACAAAAAGCATCACATCTAATTCCAACAGTCTCCCTGGGAACCCATAATGTTTGAGGCTGATTTCTAAGTTGTGAAATGCTAATGTACACAGTGTGCTTTGGCTTCAACCAGACCGGCATACAGATGCAGAATCAGTGGAACTTTAAGTGGTAGCCTGGTGGCTGCTTTTATTTAGGACAGATAAGCACACTGTTATCTCTGTTCAAGAAAGTTTTGCTCAATATGACCATAGTAGAGCACAATGGGATTCAGCAGCCCTAGCTATTAATGTTAATTAATTTAACTGCTCAGAAAATGCAACCTTATCACCAACATCCACTGAGTAATGAAAAGAAGCAAATAAACCATGAAGTCAAGTGCAAGATATACTCAAGCCAGTCCTCAATGAGAACAGTGAGAACTGCATAAATCTTTTTATACCGAAACCACTGGGAAGGAAATTGCCTTCTTCACCCTGTGTTGGCCATTCCAATATTGAATTGATGCTTTTGGCCTGCATGGAAAGAACCAAAACCTACCAGCAGCTTACAAAACCAGTTTCCTGAGCTTGTAGCTTATACGTCTCTGTCTACTTTGACAGTATGATCACTTACATGAGGCACAGGCACTGTTCCTTACCTACAAGGCTATTATTAGGTGCATGGAATCAGCTGGAAGGCTGTGTTTTCTAAAGCCTACCCCATTTTACAGAGTACTTAAACGCTGCAGGGTAGAGTTTAGGGAAGTGCCAGACTTTGAATCAGGTCACTGCTGTTCTTCACTCCCTGGAGGAAAGCAGGAATACAAAGAGAGGGAAGGATAGGCACTGTGAAGACAGGCGCCAAGCCTCAGTGGTATCTGTCCTATTACACAACAAAAAGACAAGCTGGAAAGTCACTGGAGTATGCAGGTTACCTGTTTTACAGACAATAGATCTAAAAAAAGCCACTAATCTGAGATGTGTCATAAGGCACCCAGTGCTGTATTCTTCTAATTTCTGGTTTTGGCCCAAGCAGCATTTAATTCCACCAAAAGACCAGAGCACAAACTGTGATCCAAACCCATGATGCCTCCTCTTTATCCTCCTACCTTTGATGAATGCTCTTATGCTGCCTCTGCTTGTTGAGTGAATTAATTCTTTTCAAATTAAATCCTTGGTTGGGAGAACTGTTTCATTTCTGTTTGTCAAAGAAAATGAAAATGCAACTGTGACTCGTCAGGACAAAGAATGTGCCTTTTCATTATCTCTGCTCGCTAGGTATTGGTGAGAATGCAATGGTCACACTAAAAAACACGTCAGTTCATGTTATTAACAGACTATTTTGTTATTATTGCTGAAAAACTGCGACAAAGTGTTCAGAAGGGAAAATGGAATATTTCATGCAAGGGCACTTATCAAGTGAGCTGCAAATGGTAAAAAGCAATAAATAGGAGCACAGTGTGTCTCTTATTCCTACGACTGCATAATAGATCAAGCAACCTCAGCCCCAGCCAATGATTTGATGATGCATATGCACTGCCACAATAGCTGCATTGAAATTCTATTGCTTAGGAAACACTTTTCACAAATCTGTTTCATGCAAAATATATTTGAGAGGAAATGATTGATCTTGTGAATAGGGCTGGGGTAAGTTAATTTTGAGACTTGAAGGGCTTGGTGGCTCCAAGGAGAGTTAGACTCATGGCTTTCTCTACAATATTCTTATCCGCTGAGCGGTGCCCAAGATTTCTGAAACAGGACTCAGCTTCATCAGCAGAGGAAAAAAGCAGTATAGGCAATGAGATGAATGCTCTTAATCAGAAAGATGTGCTGTAACAAACAGGTGTACCTTAAATTGCAAAGTCAGCATGTTGACATTCAGTTGAGACTTAGCTCTCAGATGAATCATTTCCAGGAGGCAAAGAAAGCAGGAAAATCAAGGCAAAGATGCTCTTTTCCTGCCTTACTTTATAGCTAACAGCCTGTTCCTGTAAAATCTACTGGATTGTAACAGGATTTTCTACAACATGAGACCTGGTTGTCAAGTGTTTGAGCCCTGGAAGTACGAATCTCTATCTTTTTAAGCTTTATAGGATTTTTTTTTATAACTCTGCCTAACGCATATTACAAACTTTTAGGAGACACATGAATATAGTCTTGGCAGAAAAGTATGCTGTTAGATGATAGTGAGTCACAGAGAAGACTCTTGGAACACTAAATCACCTCAACATCAGGCATGTGCACTCTGTATAAGGAGGCAGAGCTGTAAGAGCTGTTTGATCTGGCTTACAGGTCCCATCAGTTTTCTAAGGGGCTGGAGCTTCAGCTGGAGGTGGAAGGAATTTGAAAACTGGAATCTCACCCCAGAAAAAATGGAGGAAGATTTAACCAAGCTCAGAAGGTCGGGAGGATTCTTGGGCATATCATTGATTGTGCTAACAATAAAACTAAACACAGCAAAGCGGGTGCTTGTGGACATCAGCAGCATGTGTGTTTACTTGGTTTAGACACACAGACACCACAGTGTCTCATTTAGAGTTTACTTTGTCCTTGACATGTGACTCTCACAGAAAAGGCAAGATCAGGGGAGAGACACGGCAGTGAAGTTGAATTCAAGGTAGAACTGGAAGGCACAGATTTGTGGTCTCTGTAACTGACACTGCCACCACAGTAAGAGAGAGATCAGCAACTGAGTGGCAAGTCGGAGTGGGGAAGGCAACATGCGTGACCCCATACCACCAGTCCTCCTATGTAACTGGATCCTTAAAATTTCTTTGTGAATGGAATAAAAGTTATTGGAAACAATTGGCATAATGAACTAAGGATCTCAAAGCTGACACCATTGGCGGATACTGCCTGGGCAGAAGCATAAGGAAACAAAACCTGATCCCACATCGCTGAACTCAGCAGGAGTGTGTAAATTTAGTTTAGTGGGGGCAGGTGGTGAGAGGGAAGGTTGGTGGGGCCCCAGGAGCCAAAATCTGTCCTGATGTCTAGTGTAACCTGTGCAGGGCTGCCGGTGAAGAACAGAGGGTCTCACTTCACATCTGATCAAGCTGTCCTCAACATTCAGATTGTCTCTGAAACTAAGTTATAGGAGAAAGGAGGAAACCAGAAAAAGTGTCATGTACCGCTTGAGACACGTTCCACAAAAATGTACTAACAAGGCAGGTTATAATTTTATTTGCAAACTTAGTGACAGGAACAAATCTTTTGAGCTTCAGTTCATCATGCATTTATAGCTTCAGGGCTTTCCATGCTGTATAGATGTGCTTACCTTTGTACAAGATGAAAATTAAATGAGTTGTTTATGTCACTAAGACCTGACCTGAACATGTTGTCCCTGACAGGTGAAAGAATGTTCTCTCTTCCACCTTGCCAAACCACACAACTTCTGCTTTTTGGTGTCAAATTATCTGACTATGCTTTACTTCATGTACTGGATCTCCTTCACCTTCCTGGCAGACATCTTTGCAATTTTATTAGTGTATACATAAATCAACATTGTTTTGCACAAATGGTTTCTACGGAATGCATGCAGTACTTGATAAACTATAAACACTGGCAACTGAGGTGACTTATATGTTAAATCGTTACATTTGAGCTGTAATTAGATCAAACAATGAAATATTTGTGCTGACAATTGTTCTCCTGTTCTTAACTGCAGGAATAATATTATAAATGTATCTACATTTATTTTAAGAACATCTGAAAGGTTTTTTCATATGAATATGTCAAACTTGAGATTTGCTAAACATTCTTAATTTGATAATTGGGCATTTATGCCAACAGGAATTTCTGCCTGTGATGAAAATATCTAAGAAAACTATTTCTGAACAGAAAATTGCTGTTGAATCTTAACGTTACCAGCAATGATTACTATATTAGCTAAAGGTCACAACCATTAGAAGGAAAATCTAAGGAAATCAGCTTTGCATAAAACTTGACAAGTAAACAACAGAAATGCATTTACATAACCTATAAACCAATGAAACTGAAGAGCAACTTTTTATTAATACCCTGACCACCATGTTTTCACAAAAAATCTTAATCATACTAGTTGAAGACTTGGAAAGCTAAGGTCATGAGTGCCAAAAAATGTTGATTACTGCTGCAATGATGGCCATTTTACTTTGCTTCTATGTGACTGGAAGGTCCACTATTCTTCTTCGCTCCTTCTTCTCCGATAGCCTCCAGCTAGAAACTTTGGTTCTGTTTCCTCTGTTTCTTATTCCTTTTGACATTTGTCTCCAGACCTTTCCCAAGCCTCTACCCATCTTATTAAGAGCAGCAATTCTGATGTCTGATGTCCAGATGTCTTCCTAATCAGATATCCAGACCTCTTCCTCATCTTCCTCAGATCTCATAGTCAGCTTGTCCTCCACACTTTGAATTGCTAAAATAATGCTTTATTTATCCTACTGTTTTCTACCATGGTATTTATTAGTCTCAAGTTAATTCCTGTTAGTTGTTCTGTGCCATTCTGAGTTACAGTCATGGTCTTCCAAGCTGTGAAATAAATGGTCAGAAGGGTGAATGGGGAAAAATTGTAACATTCCAGATCAAACCAAACTTGTTTTTTTCCTTTTTTCCTTGTAACTGTTATAACAGAAAATTAAATAAAAACACAGTTGTTGAGTAAAGATCATACCTGGATAACCTTTCCAGGGAACAGTTGATCATTTTGAAGCTATTTGCAATTTTTTTGACTCATTTGGCTATTACCTTTAAAAATAAAACAGAAAGATCCAGAAAAATTAAATGTAAGAAATTATTTTCAGCTGGATTTGTAAGTAGACTAGAAAAGCAAGGAGGGAAGATTTGTTTTATCAACTTTATTTCCTCAGTGTCATAGTCTCATCTTACACAAGAATCCAGGAAGCTGCTTGTGTACAGTTAAATACTATTTAAGGTTGAAGTTGCTATACTGCATTCAGACTAATTTCTAACTCTAAGACTCTCTTGCTCTGGAACTTAAATATTCTGCTTTGGAGGAAGAAGAGCTGACCTTAGCCAGGATACCAAAAAGTATTTCCGAAGTTTATGGTAAGTGTAACACTTCAACAAGAAAGAATGGCATAAAAGAAAAAAAATAATTTAAGGTAGGATTTCATATGTCTTTCACCTCTATAGCTCCCTAAAGGCTTTGTATTTAAGACATGGCACTTGTTGAACGGTTTGACAAGCAAAATAAAAAAGACATTTTTGTCAAACAAAATATTACAGTGACTTTCAGTTTTGAACCATCAAATTTCTGAAAACTTCTGCAACAAAACTTGTTTTTGGTTTGGCCTAAACCACAGTTACTCACAGAGTGCTAAAAGAAGAGAATCTAACTTTGTTCTGTTACCAATTCCTTGTTGCTGTATAATAGATCCGTTTACATGTTAGTTTTGTGACTTGTGTCAAATAAAAATGGCATCCTTCCTTGTATATTTAATCTAGTACGTCTGAAAGAGCTATCAAAGCAAAGCAACACAAAAGGGTGAGGTTCCATAGCTACCAAGAACAACATGATGCTAAATACAGACATGGCCATTACACATGGCATTCTGGTAGATCTTATTAACAACTTCTTATTTACTTTAAGTCAATTATTTACTGGTCTTTCATTGTGAAGAACTTTGCAAGCTAGGAAGCCCAAGTTCCTGTGGGTGAAACGAGGACTGAAAACATCTACAGAGTGAAAGCTCTGGATGAATTGAAACTCATAAGAATTAATAACTAGGTTTTGATGTACCTTGTCAGTACTTGCCACTTCATCTGAAAAATCAAATATTTGGTGTTTCTTGATTTCTTTAAGAAATTCAGTGTTTCAGAAATCAGCACTGAAAATATTAGCAGAGAAGATGTCTGTGGGCATAACCAGTTTGTCCTTTGCATAATCTATTATACTTGGACTGTAATTCCAAAATTAGAAGGATGAGAAAGAATGTCCTCGCATGGAAGAATAATTGGTGGAAAGATAGGAAAGGAAAACATGAAGGGAAGTCATCAGTAATTCATATTGGGATTTTTTGGTGTCCAGCAACAACCTGGAAAGGGAGGGGAGCAATGAGATGTGACAGTCTGCCATATATGAAAGTATTCAGAGTAGTGTGGATGAGGGAAGGTGTTAGAAATGAGGTCAGAAAGACCTTATAAGACTGAGTGAGTGGTTAACAAAGTGACAAGTGAAAATCAGTACAGATAAATGACACTCATAGATTAAAAGAAAAAAAAAAAAAAAAGAGACCCTGCTTCAACTGGCCTTCAATTGTCAAGTAAACTCTGAGCTGAAAGTTGCCACTCAGGATCAAGATATCATTCCCACCATAGACAGGCCATAAAGCACCAACTCAATGCACTGTACCATCTTTGAGCCACCAACTTCAGGTTTTACCATATACTTACTCAAGGTTTTACTTCTTGAGTAGCACTATATACAGTTTAAGCCACCAGCCTACATAAAAAAGCCTAATGGCTTCCTAATACTTGAATGAAAAGAAATCATATAAAAATTTTACATTATTTAACCTAACAAACACATGCAAGATTTACAACTTGTGCAGGAGCGAAATGAGATTTAACCTTTTATTCTCATTCTTAATGTTCTACTCTAACTCTGTCAGCAGTTCATTCGTGCATCAATTAGGTGGCTGAGCCTGCAAACTGGTGAGTCACTTGAGCTCCAACTGAATAAACCCTAATGAGATTTCTCAGCTTCCAGGACATGCTAAGCTCCATGAAGAAAGGGCCCAGAAAAAACAGAACAGTATTTTCTTTTTTCCTCTCCTCCATGAATCAGTTTAAAGTATCTGGGCTAAAGAGTCTAACTTCAGATATGAAGGGGTTTTAATAGGGACTGCAGTGAGGGGACAGTAGCTAATAATGCCACAGACAAAAAGGAGATGAGATGGTGGTGCTAATATATATTTATTTCTTCAAAAGACAAATAGTTCCAGGCACTGAAAATTCTTAGCAAAATTCTTAGCAAAACAGTTTCTACATTAGCAAATTAATGAAATGAAGAAAATTTTCCAGGGTTTGTTTGTCTTTTTGGCTCTGATAACTTTTTTCTTTTACTTTCAACAGTTCAGGAGAAAAATCTAATGAGTATTAATTAATGCAATGGGCAAAATGACTGAAAAAATAACAGGAAAAAAATGCTCTCAGTTACACACGCAACAACTGCTCACCAGATAACGTAGGCTCATGCTTCCCCAGATAACAGCAGAATCTGACCTTGGTTTTGGTGTCCCTATGGTTGAGAACATCCCAAGACAGTCATACTGAATCAGCTTGACTAAATTAACACACCACCTTATCAGTCACCCATTGCAGGCACCTCTACTGTTACACAGAGCTGTAACTTCCAGTTGGGTCTTTTAAATAGAGGTGCCGTATCTATTTGGCCAAAATGAAATAAAGAGCACAACTCCCCCCTTTCCATCTATATTGTAGCCAGTACAGTGCCCTATTGATCCACACAACCTATTAATCATGTATTCCTCCCCTTCATCAGGAAGGATTCAAGATTTGTTTGAACTACTATGTGCAAAGTTTACCCAGCCTACTTGGCTTGTTTTGTAATTAATTGTTGCTGTCGCAATTGCAGCAGAGTTGCTGGAGCAGGTAGCATAACCAGACCAGAAAGGTGTCTTTGTCCTATCAGCAAACTCAGGATTGCTTTTAACTCTCCGAATTTTCTAGTCCTGATGCACGCTGATTGCACAGAGTCACAGGCTGGTTGCACAGAGTCGTGGCTGGGTTTGATTAGATATCTGATAATATTGATCCGAGAAAGAGATCTGGCTAACGTCCCAGTTTCGGTAGGGATAACAAGTATTGGCTCATGTGCTTCCATGGAGCTTGTTCCCAAAAACTGGGACCTCACAATTTGTAAAAACATGGATGTGCTGAGATTTGTATTAAGCTTCACTTCATGTACAGTTAACCTAGACCAAAGCCTGGGCTACTTTGTTTTTGTGCAGTCCGACTGCAGAACAGAGTCTGAACCTCCAATTTCCCCTTGGAAGAGCACTTCTGTCTGTGGCAGATGCTTCTGCGAGGTGCTGGGCAGAGCTCAGGGGGGATTTTATAATTTTCCCTTATTAAGGACAATTCAAAGATTGCCCATAATCACACTGATGTAACAGGAACAAAGTTAAGGGGAGAAAAGTAGATTTTTCACAAGGTCGCAGCTGATTTATTGGCTGATGGCTGGGGTATTGTAAAGATTTTTTTTATTTTTATTTTTAATAAAAATTCTGGAAACAGCTTAAAAGCCTGAACCACTTACACTTTTTGAGACTGAGCAAAAGCTGAGGTTGAGACAGCTAAAACATTACAGGACCATAGTGTACAGCACCAGTGTCCTGCTGATTTGAACCGAGAGTGAAAACCCAGCACCTCACCTGGGGTTATTGCTCTATTTTGGGATTTCCTAGTTCTCTAACAGGTGGTGTTTTGATGCAATGAGAAACATGGGTCTAGGTAAAAAAAAAAGTCATCATGGATTTGACAAGAATTAAGGCTGCTTAGGGAATTAAACGTAGTTTTCTTCCAACACAAACCAGCGCAATGCTAGAACCGGAACGCGCCAGCAGCTTTGCTCCCTAGAGGCAGGGACCTGTGCGAAGGCCCAGTGAGGGCAACCCTGGGGAACATCTCAACACACACACACACACACACAGGCGTGCCGTTGCCAGGGTGGATCGTGGCATTTTGTTGTGGCTGCTTAATTACTCTCGCGTCTCCTGGCAAGCCCGGCAGGTCCGCAAGGGGATCCGCGGCCTGCAAGGCCTCAGCCCGGCCAGGCCCCAGCCCCTCCGCCTCACCGCACCGCGGCCCCAACCAAACGCCGCGGGGGTCCGCAGGGGGGTCTCTAGGTGAGGTCTCTGGGGAGGCGCAGGCAAGCGGCGGGGCTGGGTGGCCGGGCTCCCCCCGCCGGAGGGCACAGGGTGGAGGCGTCCGTTCTCGAACCCAACGGCCCCCACCAGAGGCGGGCTGGGGGGGGGCTGCTTGCAGGTAGGGTGTGAGGGGTTGGGGGCTGTTTTGATGGTGTTGGTATTGCTTGTTGAACTGTTGTGCTAACAGGGAGTTATCCTGATCCCTGTCATCGGTTTAGTGGGTTAGGATGGGTTAGCAAAAGTGGAGAGATCCCTTCTGCCTGTTTTCTGTGCTTTCACAACCAATACTATCCTGAGATAGGAGCTTGCTGTTTATAGCACCAACTCCAGGTGGTCTTATAAATAGTAAGAGCTGCCGCCCAGTAGTTGTCCATTAAATTTTAGTCACAGGTGTCTTTAAATTACCTTCTTCTGCATACTCTGTTACTATTCTAACTTGTAAATCCCCTCAAGCTTAAGGAAAACAGCGCAGAAGTATATTGACAAGAGCTTGGAAGCTTAATTGCAACAGTTTCTTAATTACAAAGTTTCTGCTTTGTAAGTGAAGCAGCCAGATCACTGGCAATATATCTGCATTTTTAACACTGGGTCGGTGTACTAAGACTGTACGGAGAGATGCTGGTTTTGGGTCCAGATCAGATTAGTTTAGCATTTGTAGGGATTGGGAATATTATAAACTTCGTTGTTTGAGGTTTTCCTTTTAATTTTTTTTTTTTTTTTAATTCTATGTTCGTACTCTTTCTTCATCTCTGTGCAGCAGTGCCCTAACACAACAAATTAATGTTTCATTTGAAGATTTTAAGTGTGCAATGAAAAAAAATCTTTCTCAACTTTGAAGGCCATTCTCTTGGCCTCCTTGGGACCTTGAGGTTTTTTTCCCCTCAGCTGAGTAATCTGCTTGATATTCATCTTGCTTCTTCCATAGACAAAGGCAGGGTCTTTTCTTCCTTCTCTAGTTCTTCCCAGCTGTGCTTCATACTAATCAAGCTTGGTGTTTTTTGCTTGGCACAGAGTTCAGTAATCCAAGCTGTGATTTACAGCATTGCGACCATGCAGTCTGTCTGTACAGGGCAGATCACTGTCGTCTCAACTTTATTAAATGACATTTGCCTTCTTGGAAAGTGTATTCATCAAATCATCTCAATAGCAGCGTGTCTCGTGGGTCAGCAAAAATGGCTTTGGCAAAAAAGTCACAAACAGTAATCAGGAACCCTACAAGGCTTGAAAGTCCTGACACCACAAACATTCATTCACTTGCTACATGTTCTGAAAAGCTGGAGAAGGGGTTTGAGCTCCAGGTCCCTCTTAGATGCCCTCCCCATTTCTATGAAATCATACAAATCTTCTGGTCAATTTAGTGTAAAACACCCTGAAACATTTATGATTTTTTTCCTTTCTAAGCATGAGAGTTTCAGTTTGGTTTAGGTAATCTATTACTTTATTCTAGTGAAGAATAGTGCTTTCTTTTGATAGTGCTGCCTGTTCTGTTTCAATATGGCTTCATAAAATAATTTTACATTTGCTCCATGGGTGCATCAGTGCTGCATCTAACCCTAGGAATGATGGTGCTTGACTCCCACCAGAAGAAGCTGTTTGAGGCCCAGGACCTCTGTAAAGAGACAGTAAAAGTTGCTTCTACTGTTTGCAGCACTCAGTTTTGGGGAGTGAATGCTGGGGAAGGAGAATGAGATAGGATTTCCTCCAGATGAGCTGCCAGAATTCAGGAAGCAACACTGGTTGATTGTCTGGAGCAGGCACTGACCTGTGGTGGTCTTGGGAGGAAATGGGCTGTGTCACCTGTGGTGGGTTTGATGGAGAAGTAACAGCCTGTGTTCCTCCTTCCCCCTCCAGCTCTGTCTGCTGCCATCCTCCTTTGCCATTGTGTTTTGTGTCATGGGGACAGGAAAAGGGAGAGGAAAAAGGATGCCAAGCAAGTATGTCTGATCCGAGGAGAAGAGGTACCTAATTCAGCCTGAGGAATGTTGCGGGGGGAAAGAGAATGGTTGTAGTGAACTAAATTATGTAGCAAAAGAGAAGATGCTTTCTGTTTGGTCAGAGCATCACCACCTTTTTTCTATTTTTACACTGGCAAAAAGAAAACATTCTGCTCTTCTCTACTGTTAATCCTAAAATATCCAGAACTATTTTGTTACCATCAGATCCATGCCTGTCTTTCTGTGCTACAACTGTTAAATTCCTTATGGCTCTCTTGTGTTAGTCCTCTCCAAACAGGAAGACTAGTTTGCAGTTGTTTTTCTAAAATTCGTTCTTCTGTGACTAGTTTGTCTTGGCTTAGATAGCCCTCTTCTTAGCATTTAACCTGAGTTCTCTGCCTCTAAGCGTTGTCATAAATGTGGGTTACAGCAACTGGAGCAAGTAGGGTAAATCCAAGCACTGTGGTGGATATGTTTTATGTTTTAGGTGGAACTTCAGCAAATATTTTTGGATTGAATTTAACAGGGAGGCTTCCCCCCCCTCCCCTTTGAAGCCTTATTCCACCTCAGGGGAAGGTAATTTTTATCCTACTGTTTATGTAAGACATGTAGAAAATGTAAGAAACACACATGGGCTTATGGAGAGTTGGATAATGTCATCAGGGACTGTCAGAATGGATTTCCTGCATTTAAAATTGGGCTGTTTGGGTAATATATTACATACATTATCACTTAGTTGATCTCTGTTATCCATTTTTAGGAACAGACATGCAGTTTAGTGGACAAGCATGTGGAATTCACTGCAACTCTTTTCAAGATGGTTCTTTGGAATAGACAATGTCTGCTTTGAAACTTCTGTAGTGTCTTTTTATTAAAGGAGGATTCCTAGTAAGAGATACTGTTCTCTCTGCAATAATAATGCTTCCTGCCAGACACAGAGAATCAAATCTCTGCATATAGTCTGCTAAGGATCATTTATTGTAAAGCACTGGCCTCTTTGAAATAAGTCATCAGTCTTTGTATCTGCATTAGTGAATGTAAGTAAGGTAAGAAAACTGTTATAAATACTTCTCAACTGTCTGTAAGATGATAAACCTATAGAAGTATATTTGATAATACGTATATATATATTTGCAGGCCTAGAGGCTAGAAAAGAAAATAAATCATAGAATGGTCAGAGTTGGAAGGGACCTTAAAGATCATCAAGTTCCAACCCCCCTGCCATGTGCAGGGACACCTCTCCCTAGAGCAGGTTGCTCAAAGCCCCAGATTCTACTGAAAAGCTGCAAATGAAGGGAAAGGTGTATTCTAGGGAAAGAAAACGTCGTAATTCAATGCAAACTTTGTTTTTGCAGAGGCAGCAGGAGTGTGACTTGCACTCAATCAGCAACTGGAAAAATGCCAGGTTCTAAAAGTAACTTGGTGTCTTTACATGAGGATGTTACAGATGATACTTCAGACTTGAGTGAAAAGAAAATTTCAGATGAAAGAGGATCTGTTGAAAGAAGAACAATGACTCTGATTGAGAAGAATGGCTATCAGGACTCTGTATACATCAATGCAGCTAAGATTTTTCAAGGCGTTCATACTAAAAAGCTTAAGGATAGACAGTTGGTGCGGTACGGCAGTGATGCAGGGTCTCCTGTGCTGACTGTCAAAAATCAGTCTTTCCTGCGTGTGTCTTACGAGCTGGCATTCAATGCTCTAAAGTGTAAGTACAAAACTTTTGCAAGAATTGCCAACAGAAGTGATACAGCAGAGAAAATACGGAAAACCAAAGTGTTCGGTTTCTGCCTGACAGCAGAGATCTGGGGATTTATTTTGTTAAATTACAGGTTACTACTAGGCTCAGTTTGTATCCCTCAAAATATCTAATTATATCTAAGCTTTGTTAGCATTTTGTGAAATCAAACATTTAAACTCTACGCTTTTCCATAGAAAGGAATTATACTTGATTGGAGTTGCTACTGTTTGTGATTCAGTTTGCTCTTAATTTTCATGGTGTTTAAACTTTCAGCTTTAGTGATCGATAACTTTTTTTCCTTCCATAGATTTCATAATGTAACTTATCAATGTTATCTTATTTTGCAGATCAAGATCTTCTTGAAGAGATACTGTTAGATAGTTGTGTTTACCCCTGCCACTCAATAGTAAGTGAACACTTTTGTGAGGAAATAAATTTTGTATTTTCTGAGTTGATGTAATTAGAATCTTTTCTGAGGATTCAAAGAAAAAAGGTAGGAGAGTGCACTGCTTACTGCAGTGTAACACTTGATGTGATGTTGTCCATGAACCAGTCCCTGTCTGTGTGCTTTCCTTCCCAGCTGTGTCCCCTTGTGAGTGGGAAAGAAAGTTGTGTTCTCTTCCAGTCCCTGGGAGTTTTGAAGTATGGAGTAAACTCCATCAGACGAAAGAAGGCATAAGAACTGTAGGAATTTAATGAAAAGAGGTGGGCAGACGTAACTGAAGTGCTTTAGTTACCTTCCCTAAGAAGGAGGTGCACCCTTTTTAAAACATGTAGACATGGGAAGGAGATTTTAAGTATGTCCTGGGTACAGAATGGTTGTTATAATTGAGCTTGTTGGTTGCTCTACACTGAAGAATCCCACAAGCGACAAATTGATAGATAAGATGTTTTTGTTAGCTTAGCTATTCAAGAAACTACTTTATGAGGAGAAAATAATTTCAAAGCTTAAATTCTGATAACATTAAAAGTTTTTAAGGTGTAGTATATTATCTCTGTGAGGAGAGAATGTTTTAAATTTTGATAAGCTGAGTGTATCAATGTAAGTTGTGTATTTGAGTTTTTTAAAAAGAAAACTCCTCATAGTTTTGCTTAATTCTCCATGAGCAATTCCTTTCATGTTCTTACAAACAAGCATTTCAGTCATTTTAATGTTTCTTACATGGGAGACTGCAGTTTGATCTGGATCTCTCTGCAAAGGTAAGGCATGCATTGGGTCACTTTCTCTGTCCCGTTGCTTCTCTGTTGCAGCCAGATGAATTAACCAGTTTGCTTGTTGTGATGCTTTATGACCTACAAGAGCGAAAGTTTCAAGCACGAGAGATTTTTGATGAAGAGGAACCTGTAGCAGAAGTTCGGAAAATAGAGCATTATCTCTACAGGTATCCATGCCAAGAACTTTTTGCTGATACATATTAGTAGAAATACAGATCTCTATAACTAGTACCTTTGTTTTATAATTGTCAATATTACAGATGTCTTTCAGCTTCAAATCTTGTGTTTGAAGGGGAGCTTTTCACAGAATCACAGAACTGTCAGAGTGGGAAGGGACCTCTGGAGATCATCTAGTCCAACTCCCCTGCTAAAGAAGGACTGTCCAGAGCACATCACTCAGGATGGCATGCAGGCAGGGCTTGAAGGTCTCCAGAGAAGGGGATTCCACAGCCTTCCCGGGCAGCCTGTTCCAGGGCTCTGTCACTCTCACCATAAAGAAGTTTTTTTCTCATATCTGAATGGAACTTCCCATGTTCCAGGTTGTGCCCATTGCCCCTTGTCCAGTCACTGGGAACCACTGACAAGAGTCCAGCTCCATCCTCCTTCAACACCCACTCTTTAGATACTTATAAGCATTAATAGGAGCCTCCCCTCAGCCTTCTCCTCTCCAGGCCAAAGAGTCTCAGCTCTCTCAGCCTTTCCAATCCCTTAGTCATCTTCGTTGCCCTGTGCTGGACTCTCTCCAGTAGTTTCTGTCTCTTGGACTGGGCAGCCCAGAACTGTATGTGGTATTTCAGTTGTGGCCTCACCAGTGTACAGTAGAGGGGGAGAATGACCTCCCTCAACCCACTGGCCACACTCTTCCATGTGCAGCCCAGGATTCCATTGGCCCTCTTGGCAACAAGGGCGTGTTGCTGGCTTGTGGATAATTTACTGTCTATCAGGACCCCCAGATCCTTTTCTTTAGAAGGGCTTTCCAGGAGGTCCGTCCCTAATCTATGTTGGCGTCAAATTTTGTGTTCCTGTAGTTAAAAAGACAGCTAACACACAGCTAACAAACCATTTTGGTATTGTGGATCATTTTGCTAGAAAAAGGTATCTTATTTTGGAGTTGTTGAAACTTCTTCCATACAATTCTAGAAAAGAAATTAAATATTCAGTAGACATTCATAAATATGACTATAATAGAGTCAAGAGGTCATGCAATGGAATAATATCCATTTTTAAGCAATATTAATATTATGGAACCTTGTTAAATATTAAGTAATTAGAATTAAAAAAAAGGAGGGTATGTAAAGTAAACATTTTAAGTAGTATTCAAATATTTATTTCATCAGTCTGTTGATGAACTCAACAAGCATTTGTTGGACAAAAATTGTGTTGCTGCTGGATTTAGAATAGCCCAGAAAGTTAATGACTATCCTAAGTGTGAGGTGTTCCTGGAGGACAGTAAGTAACATACCTTGACATTTGAAGTAGCTCGCCAGTAATTTTTATTTGGTTTGAAGAAAAATGCATCATGATTATGCATAAAGCTTGTTGGGGAGAAAAGACTGGGAGTATTTCCTCTGAGACTTTCAGGTAATAATAGTAAAACTGACTCCTGGTTGCCATCACACTCGTGTTGTTTCTGCAGACATTCGGAGGTCAGCTTTTGTCAAACACTCGTTCTGCATGTACAAGTATTTGTGTCTTCAAACATTGAAAAAAATCTGATGATTGTATTTCACAGGTCACAGTTCTGAAACGTATTTTTTTTTCTGTTTTAGCCGTCTGAGAAAACTGATGTATTCGAGAATCATCCATCATAATTCCAGTCCTGTGTGCATTTAAGTGAAACAATCTTAGCTTTGTACCACTGCCTTGCATCTACCATTGTCTGAGGTAGAAAATATCCTACAGATGTGTGTTTTCTGTAACAGGTTGCAAAACGAGGCCTCACTTTTGGTTTTGGTTTCCAAGCAAGAGAGTACTGTAATACAAATGTCTATTGCAATAGTTCCATGCAATATTTCTAAAACTTATTGAAGTTGTGATTATGTTTTTGTAGTTTCAGGATCAAGTTGGCAGCTGCACTGGCAAGATGTCGCATCAAACATGATGCTCTTTCAATTGAATACCTTCTGCCAGAAGCCATACGGAAGCAGGTACAGAGGACTTCTGCTTTACCTTTATGTGTTTGGATAAACACATGTAAAACCAGGTAAGGTCTTTCAAGTATCATCTGATACTGATGGTTTCACCCGCGAAGTGCTACAGTTTACTACATACTTGCTTTAGGATTTCCAGGTTATATTATGACCAGTAATTTAAGTTTCTTATTGTAAATTCTGCTTGGTTCACTGACCAACAGTGTTGTGTTTGTAGTTTTTTATCTATTGCAGTAATGGTATTCATGAACTGTAACAAAGTCATGAAACAGTTTTTCTTACTGTGCTGTTGCTTGCATGGGTCTTTCACCAAAGAAATGAGGAAATAAAGTTAGGAAAAACTACATGGGTGAGTAAACTTGTGACGAAAAATAACGGGTTATCCTGTTACCTATTTCGTTACACAGGTAACCCATTTTATTATGTTTTCAAGAATTTTGTGTTCATACTGTTGTCTTGGACCAGGCCCTTCAAGATAGAGAAGGTGTCTTATTCTGGTTGTGATTTTGCAGCCCCTAATAAGACTAAGCTAAAAGCTGCTGTGTTGATCCTACGTTTAATGTATCATATAAGCTTATGGCAATGTCTGCAACGGTATTTTGATATACAAGCCTTTGTGTATGTACCTTTAAATCCTTATTTGAACTGCAAGCCTCAGCATTTATGCCTTCATTACATTTACACAAGGATTACTTCGGTTATCAGGCATTAAATTCATTGGTGAGCTGGGCTAAATTGGGAGCAATGGAAAGAACTAACCTATTTCAGCAGTGAATTTACTACAGTGTCTCCTGAGCACATGGATGTTTGTGTTTTGGTGCTTTGAATCTGATTTCTTTGAATTTGATTTCTTAATTTATTTTATCAGACTTATTAACTTAATTGTTTCAAACTGGAATTTACATGCCTAAAATAGAGTGAATTCCCCGCCTGCATTAGACAGTATTGCATTTTATATACATCTGTGTATATACAAACACACTAATAAGGCAGAAATCTGTATAATCAATGCAAACTGTGTTGCTTAAGGAACTGTTGTATATTTAATGGTCAGAGTTGTATGTTAACAGCCTTGAAGATGTTTTTGGAGATCTGAAGAAGAGGGGATTCACAAGAGTTGAGTCTGTGTCAGACTTCGACCGTTACACGTATTGTATAGACCAACACTGCAATGATGTAGTGTTTTTTCCTTCCTCTCTTAAAGAAGAACTCCTTAATTTAGATCTTTTTGCAGATTGCAAGCTCTTACTGCAGGTGAGTTGATGTCACCCTTGAGCAATAGGATCTGCAAACTAAAGCTTTGCACTAGAATGGGGTCATCTATGGTGTGACTGTCCTATTAAGTCAGGCAGCAACACACTCTCAGAAGGGTTTGGGTGTTTTTAATAATCAGGTTAGAAACTGATTCACTTAATAAATTTAGCTTGCAAATGTTAATGCTTGTAATTGATAGCTACAGTTAAATTAGCCGCGTGTTTTAAATTTAATCTTAAAACTGTTGGAATAAGCATCAGAAGTGGTCAAAGAAGCAGTCTGAAGACATGAGGAAAGTTTCTATGTTAGTGGATAACGGTGTGTTAATGGTAGAACATCTCTTTGGCCTCAACTGCACATTTGTGATGGGATGATGGTGCTTTCTGTTTTGTGCTAAATCTCCATAAACCCCGCTGGTTCTTCTCCTGACTTGTCATCATGACCCTCTCCAGGCAAGACTGGTAGGAGGTTCCTGTTGTAGAGCAGACAAAGGTCACCAGAAAAAAATTCAGAATATTACTACTTAATAATATTCAAAGTTAGGAAATGGAACCCTCAAAAACTCCAGCTCTGTGGGTGGTGGTATAGGGTGGTACTTAAATGGTGTAAGTGGATATGTGGACGTTAATGTTAACTTAAAGGTTTAGGTTTTTTTTTTACTTAACACCAGTATTTGCCAGGTTTAGTGCAAAACTTGGTACTGGTGCTCCACATTTTCACTCCTTATCTTTTTAAATAATTTGATAGGGAAAATATTTGACATGTGTCTCTCTTTTCAGCATCTGTAGTACGAGATCACTTACTCTTGTAAATGTGCTTTCTGCTTTCAGGTCTGCCTCAGTGTTCAAATTTCAGCAAAATCTTAGTTTCTGATCTGTAAGGGCTTCATTTCTCCTATAATTATCTTCAAGATCTGTGTGAATAGTTCTGTATTTCTGTTGAACTGCCTTTGAGGATGAATTTTGCATATTCTGGAATATATTTGTCTTTTCTGGATGTGGCTGTCATTCATTAAGAGTTTCTTCTTATGGGGATGATAGGCATTTAACATTTCTTTTCACCTGTAGATATTATGCTTTCTAATGCATTCAAATTTAAACTCACTGAATTTAAACATTTTATTTCTTTCATTCTGTATTAGCAGCTATCCGTGATTAGTTTTTCTCCTCTCCTCTTTTTGGTTTGTCCCAAAAACAACAGAATATTTCCTAATATGGGAAGGGATGCTGGCACTCACAGGAACCACATTTGTTGATGGTATTTAATTTTGTGTGGTTATTTTCTAGGATAAGTCTCGCAGCCTTGCGGTGCACTCTGCACGGGCTCTGCTGAGCACAGAAGATGACATTCTGGTGGCCCACGCAGGTTCCCATCTGACCATCGCCCATATGTCAGCGCTGACAGTTGACAGCACCACCAGGATTTTTGTTTGCGGTGTAAAATCTTCAGCAAAAGCAGCTGAGCTGAGGAACTTGTTCAGTCACATGGGATGTGAAAGTAGGTGTTTAAAAGGGACAGTACACACAAAGTATTATAATGGTTGCAATATCTATACATACAACATGCTTCTGTTGGGATTCACAGGTCTCCTTTGAGGATTTGGGGAGGGCAGTAACAACTTTTCTTGCCACAAAGTAAACTGACAGCTCCTCAGTTACAATCAAGTTAATGAAAGGTTGCAGACTAAGTGTAATAGATGCAGGGTCCTGAAAGGTCAATGAACTTTTCCATATAAGCAGTTACTGGACAGTGGTTGGTGTAGCTGGGAACTTTTGGGTCCATTTATTTGGTGTCTTGGCTGGTGCTTGCAGCCTGAATTTTGGTTAATCAAAACCACGTGCACTACTCTGGTTTGTGCAGGGGATGCAACTGGAACAGGATACAAGAAGATTCTGGAACCCCTTTAGCTGACTTTTCAGTGGAAGATGCTAAGGACTAGTCCTGGAAGTGTTTAAGGCCAGGCTGGATGGGGCTTTGAGCAACCTGCTGCAGGGAGAGGTGTCACTGCCCAAGGCAGGGGGGTTGGAACTTGATGATCTTTAAGGTCCCTTCCAACTCTAACCATTCTATGATTCTGTGATTCTATGATTCAATCCATTTGGAATAAGTGGGATGTACTTATGGAGCGTCTAGCTTTAAGGAAGTCTGTGTAACACTGCAGTCTCTGCCTCTATCACATTAAAATTAGGCAAGCTTGCCGAATTTTGCCTAAAAACTCTTGAGTTTTTCCCCCTTGTTTCAGATATTCGGTTGATAGATGAGGACTTCTCTGAGATTGAACCAAAGGACTCGAGACTTCAAAATGCAAAAGTTATTTTGCTGCTTCCACAATGCTCTGGGCTGGGTGTTGGCAACCCAGTAGACTTCATTGTAAATGAGCACGGAGGTAACTTCTGACACAACAGCCTTAAATTTTCTGGTAAAATAGTGTTCAAATCTTGTTGTCTGGACATTTTAGCTGCTTCAGTAAACGATATAATTTTATAAAATACTCTTCCTTTTAGATTTTTGTTTTGAATACAATAACACTTAAATTAAATAACTTGCATAATTCTGCACGTGTAATGTACATGCAGGCTACTAGGGAAGTATAAGAGAAGAAATAAATTACACAAATGATTTTTCCACACAAAGTGAGAAAGATAGTATTTGGCCGAGCTTAGGAGTCTGAATAAGAAAATGAAACCTTTCTAGGTGGCACCGAAGGATTAAGAGTGTTTTGATAGTATGAAGTTTGAGGGTTATTCTGAGGAGCAGAATATATACAGCCTTTCTTTTAAAGTAAAAAGAGTATGTATAGAAAATTTGTTTCAAGATACCAGTGAGTATGTATAATTTTGCCTTGATTCCATTCCTTCATCGATTGATTGTATAAGTCTATTCACTGTGCAATTTTCATTAAATAGAAACAAAAAAAGGCAGTAGTAATTTCAGGTAGAGAGAGAAAGAGGAATAATTTAGGCATTCCTTGGTATTCTAATTCATAAAACTTACCTTCCCGCTGCACCAGTAATAAGCAGGTCTGTTACCAAAGCATTTTCTGCAAACAGCTGAATTTTAAGACACTGACACAAGCTGCATTAATAAATTTACAACTCTCTTAGATGCAGGATTGCTACGAGACGTGTTCCAGGGATCTGTCTCTGAGGACAAACTCACTGCTCTGGCCGAGCGGCAGCTCCGTGACCTGGTGCACGCAATGAAATGTAAGTGTGGGAGCTCTTGGGTTTTGGGGAACGCCCTGTGCTGTCAGTCCCATCATACTGCCACTGGGTTTTGTATAGTTAAAAATACACCCATTGTCCTATTAGTTACCAGGGAGGGTGTAACCACACCTGAGTTTCAAGATGTATCTGTGTCCTAGTGTTCACCAGCTACAATACTCTTCAGCATTGTGTAGAGAACCGGCTGAGTCACACCCTGCTTTGGAAGAGTCGTAAATGTAGCCTGGCTCTATCCTCATGCTGCCACTTTTTCCCCCCCTCCTTTCGCAGCTAAAAGACTGGATACAGCCCCGAATTTCTGCTGAGATCAGCAAAGATTTTTGAAAAGACTTTTAATTATTAAAGTACGATGGAGATTGAGTGCTAATGTGTGCAGGAGGAGGTATTTTATTGGTAAAAATGACATCCAAGCATAATTTTTATCTGGTTTCAGTCCTTACAAAACCACTATGTGTGTGAAGAATTTGAACAGTAGGAAAAATGTTTTTGTTTGTTTTGTAGTTACCAAAGTACAAGCAATTGTTTACTGCACTTGTTCTGTTTACCCAGAAGAAAATGAACTAGTAGTGAAAAAAGCACTGGAATCTCGAGTGGAAGGAAATAAACTACAACCATACAGGTATGGAATAAGTAGTTTTGTCTATGGAAAAGTTAAGTATAACTTTAAATTGTAGGATAATTCTCCCAGGTGGATCTGTGTCTTGAGTTAGAGTAACATTTGAAATAGATTTTGCTTCCTCTCATTCATTCCTTTTGATGTTAGAAGAGCACAAAGTGGCATCCTCTTGACTTTTTCATCTAATATTTTTGTTCCCATCTGAAATCAGGATGGGAGGAAAGCATTGCTGGTTGGAAATAACATTGTAGTAAGTCCTTCATTGTAGGCCAGTCTTTCTTCAGTGGTGCCCAGTGACAGGACAAGAAGTAACGGGCACAAATTTGAACATAGGAAGTTCCCCCTAAACATGAGGAAGAACTTATTTTCTTTGGAAGAGGCTGCCCAGAGAAGTGGTGGAGTCTCCGTCTCTGGAGACATTCAAAAGCCACCTGGACACGTTGCTGTGCAACCTGTTCTGGGTGGCCCTGCTTTGGCAGGGTCTTGGACTAGATGATCTCCAGAGGTCCCTTCCAATCCCAGATTATTCTGTGATTCTGTGAAATTTGAAAAAAACCCCTGCACTCAGTTGTTATAAACAGGCAAATTTTTCTAACCTAAGATTTTTAGCTTTGATACCGGTATTATTTATTATGAGCACACCCTTAATAACCCAAGGTCACCACCTCCACAATTTGTGGGTACTGCTCAGTGTTTTTTAGAGCATTCCCCAGCTCCGTGGACAGCCTGATAACCCAGTGATAGCAGACCTGAGAAAGAACATAGTTGTTCATTATTTTCCTACTTATTTATTATCTGGTGGTTAATTATTGGAAAAAACTAAACGGGAATTATTGGGAAAAAACCACCCCAGAATTAATTCTAAAAAGCGGAATTGTCATGTCTCTTGCGTTGCAGCTTTTAAAAATGAAGATGATGCTCTAAGACTGTCATTAAAAGACATTCATCATTTGGGAACTACTTTTAATAGATCCCTGTTAATTTCCTTTTATGTTCTTAAACAAATGATCAGAAAAATAATATTTATTTTTACAGGCTTGTTGCTCCTGTTTTTTCTACTTGCTCTAATCCAGAGGCTTCCACTAATCCAGAGGCTTCTGCTGAAACCTTTTTCAAAACGGAGCCATCAGAAACTTCCAGTGGCTGTTTTCTGGCTGTTCTAGAAAGAGAGGTAAGCGAAGAAGGTTACTGTTTAAAAACATTTCACAGAAAAATAATATGGCTGTTTAGTCGAGGTATTTGATACGTCTGGGTGTGTCACCCCGGATTTGCCACTGTGCCAGCAGAGGGGGTCACCCGTAGGGATTAAGACTTCATTATAATTTGAATAAAATAGGTATGAATCTGTTTCCTTCCCAAACTAAGGCTGGAAATGGGGGGGCTTTTGCTGAGTAAAGGGAAAAGCCGTGGTGTGGTTCCTGAGGAAAGGCCTGAAAGGGCTCGTTGGCATCTCTGAGCAGTGACATTTTGCTCCTGTGCCTGAGGAAAGTAGGACTTTGCTCCACAAGAGGAAGGGTGGGGGAGCTGGTTAGAATTGTGCTGAAATTTAAAACAATGAGATCTCATTTGGTTGGTTGTACCACTCTTCTGTCTTACTGCAGTAACACAGCTTGAAAGAAGTGTGTGTCTTGGGGAAGATTAGAAGAGGAAGATGTTATTGCAGGGAATCACACATGAAAAGCCTCTCAAGTTACCTATTCTTGACTTTTTTTTCAATCTAGAGTATTTTTTAGCCTGGCTGCCTAAGTTAGTACTTTCCAGTCCTGTTTGTCAAATTCTCTCCCTCCAGAGAAACAAACAGTTCTGCTTCGCTTAGTTAATTTGAATAATTTTTGAGTCAAATTCCTATATGCAGAAAGAATTGGTCCAGATTGCATCGAAGGCCAGTTTTTAGGTGACTGTGGAAACGAGCATTTTCTGTGAGGCACAAAATGTGAACTAGGAAGCAAAATTCCAACTGAAATTTCTGGTTTCCCAGTACCTACCCTTCTTCTTGGCCAGCTGTAAATGTTTTCTTCCCCATTGCTTCTCTTTACAGTCAGATATTGCTGGGGTTCCCAGTTAATCTAGTTTGAGTTCCTTGCTTGTGTATCACGAGCAAGGATTGTCATTATCATGAAAAATATTACCGTTTAATGTTATTGCCAGTGTATCTTAGTGCTTGCTGACATGATTTAGTGACGGGGTTTTTTATAAGAATTAGGTTGATGGTTGGATTAAATGATCTTTAAGGTCCCTTCCAACCTAGACAAGTCTATGATGCTGCATTTTAGTAATTATTTCTGATACACACATGCATGTATATACGCTACTACTGACACATTCCAGAGCAAATCAGTGTGGGAGCTGCGCAGACCAAGTCCAGAATCATGTTTCCCCTCTTCAGGCCTGCAGAGGGCAAAGTCTGGAGAGCAAA
Source organism: Thinocorus orbignyianus (assembly GCA_013400375.1). Taxonomy (NCBI): domain Eukaryota; kingdom Metazoa; phylum Chordata; class Aves; order Ciconiiformes; family Thinocoridae; genus Thinocorus; species Thinocorus orbignyianus. The sequence continues at coordinate 827,237 of VXBW01006803.1, forward strand.
TGCTCAGATACCACTTGTCACGACAGTCACAGTCTTTATTTCTCAAATAGTTTGTTTAACATCACGTCATGCAAGTCTTCCTGCTAGATTCTGCCGTGGGTTTCTCATGGAGTAAATTCTCAGGAATCTGGGATTACAGTGCTGAATTTTCAGCTCTGTGTTGCAGCTTAGATTTATTGTTGTTTCCTTTGAAATTTTCAGAAAGATTCTTCTGACAACATTTCTGCTAAAGACATTTTGGCTCGTGCTGCATCCAAAGGGCTACTGGGAGACCTTCTTGGAGAAATACCCAAGGAAGAGGGGAAAAAGCAACCGAAAGGAACGCAACGTAAAAATAACATCACTGCTGGTGGCACGAAGCCGAAGATTGCTGAGCTCCTTCACGGTCAGACTGTACCTAGTGACCTGCAGCAGAAGAATGTGAACCTCACGAAAGTGAAGGCTGGTGAGGCTCACAAAGGTGAACCTCACAGCCTTGCTCAGCCAAAAAAATCTCTCAAGCCCATTCCCACCCCGGCTGTGCCCAGGGTGCAGAAGCACAAGGCTCGCTCGGCCTCTGCGGGCAGGGTGCGCCCGAGAAAGGCACGGGCAGAACGCAAGAGGTTTGTCTTGAAGACCGTGGACATTGTTCTGCCTCCAGTGATGCCGCTGTATGTAAAAGGGCAAGGGAACAACCCCAGGACGGCAGCTCATCCCTGCTATGGTAGATCAAAGGGTTGGGGTGCTGGGGTACCTCCCCCACCGCTGGGTGGGAGGACCCTTGCACCACCTCTGACCAAAGAGGTCAAGCCAACGGGGGTCAAGCATCCTCGGCCCTGGCTGTGAGGATCTGCAAACTTTGTGCCTGCCTTTAACAGAAAGGGTAAAGATTCCTGTATATATTAATCAATACACCTCGATTACAGTATATCTTTACGGGGAATAATCTTGTTTTGGGAAATAAGATACACTATGGGATATTTGCATGGGAATATCCACGTTAGAGAGCAATTTTAAACTGGTAATTAGACCTTTAAAGTGAATGCAGCTCAGCTGCTTAAGGCTGGTAAGCTATTGAGGGGGTGAGAGCAAAAAAACTAGATCTTCCTGCTATATTCTTAAAATTGACAAGTATACAGTTTGGGTTCCCCCTCCATGACCTGCACAGATCTGTAGGAACATGCAATTTCAATTTGATTTTTTTTTTAAAGTGTCTATTTTTCTGTACAAGTGCTAGATAACCATTTTTTTGGTAAGTTTAGATTGTGAGACGTGGAGCATAAGCCCTGCTCAGTACAGCCAATCACCTCACCTTTACTTCTACAACTAGATGGTGACGTTTTGTACAGGTAACTGGCCAAGAACGCCACGGCCCGCGCACAGGCTTTCTGTGACTTGCGACAGGTTGTTGTGCAGAGAGATTCGGGTGTGCCTCAAAACAGTAACAATGAAAACTATATTTTCACCCTAAAAATACAGAATTGTCATCATAATGCACCAATGGGACGATGCTGTGGGTCGTGGTGCTGCCTGTCACCAGCTCTTAGTTGAAAAAAGCTGTGACTATCACCGTAAGTTTTTTTTTATAAATGCTGGTGTGAGTCAGCGGGATGGTGGCTGAACACGGAGTAGTTTGTCTTAGGAAATAGCTGTAAATGTCTGAACTCCTCTCTGTTGCTGGCAAATCCAAAATAAACATAGTTATTTAAATAGCTACAACTGTCTTCTAGTCTGAGCAGAGGATAAAAGGGCCACATAGAGATACTTTCAACAAGAACCTGATTTAGTATTAAAGGGGGCAGTGTAAAGATGAAAAGGGCCACAGATGACAGTATGACTATAAGTGAAACCTGAAGGGTTGTATCTCTTCAGGTTGTACTGTTTTAGAAGAGGAACAAAGGCAGCCCAGGAATATACAAGGGAAAGGCAGCCATGGCCCAGAAGAGAAGTTTTCCTTTAAGCAATCATTTAAGATACTCGGCAATTTAGCATTTTAATTTGAACAAGAGACATTGCTCACCCGCTCTACATCTCTGTGAGTAATCCCGGCTCCGTACCTGTTCCATAACAGGGTGAACTCTGTCCACTCTTGTTTCTGACCAAACTCCTGAGGATAAAGCTAGGCCTGCACGCTTGCAATGTATAGAATGGGAAAAAAACCCAGTCTCTTATTTCAAAACCATCTTGGAGGAGGAGGCACCCAAGATGTTAGCTGAAAGAAATGGGCTGCAAGGGGAAGTGTGATTTTTGTCAATATGGTTGTTTAACGCTACCGATTCTGCAGTTGGAGAATCAAACTGTTTTTTAAAATTAAAATCTGCATCATCCATTTATTAAATGTAATTGAAATGACTTCTAATTGACGACAGAAGTTCTGGGCTACATACATAAAAGGCATCTTCAGTGTCCCGCAGTTGGCCTTGCCTTGCTGTGGGGACTCTCAGTCTGTGAAGCGTTTCGGGGACCAAACCAGCCAGAGCCGTGCTGTCGGTGGGTTCTGTGTGGCAGCAGCTTTGCAGGCACAGCCCATCATGATGCTGGTGGCACCCCAGCTGGCTTGGGGGTAGAACTGGGTGCTCAGTTCAATGCTCCATGACCTTTTTTACAGTGTCTTCAGTAATTTTCTGTTGTCCAGTTGTAATTTTCAACTCCGAACTGTTGATTCAGCTTTCCAGATGCTGTCACCTCTCAACAACCAGTGTTCCCCCCTTCCCTCCCACAACCACAATGTGGAACAAAAGAAATAATTTCCCAGTTTCACGGAGCAGTAAGAGCTGAGACAATCATTTTACGCAGCTAAATTTATTCTCAGAACAGATTACATTGAAACGTGGGGGGTGCCAACAGCGGGGAAAGTTGTCCTTTTGGGGGTCAGTCAGGTGCTTTACGTAGGACTGAGCTCTGGCACATCAACGGGGAGTTTCCTTCTTTCTCTCTGCTCTTAAACCAAGCCCGCTCTTGCTGACTGCACAGCCCAAGGTTTAGCAATGTGTTAATTAACCTCCCCAAGAAAAGAGTTAATGGGGTTAATGGCAACGCCGTACAGGCCGAGCCCCGATTAGCTGCTGAAATAAGAAAAGTTCTCTTTTCCACGGGTGATTTACTGAATATTTTAGAGCCCTGGTTAAATGAGCTACGAAGCGTTTGAGAAAATTAAAAGCAGGGTGAGCTGTCAGACACCCCGCAGCTTCTCCTCCTCCGGCAGGGAAGGGCAGGTCATTTATTCTGACTAATTTAGGTTATTGCTGGGGACTCCGCACACGGAGCCGGGGACCAAGGACTTACTTATTTCCCTGTGCCCTTCCACGCTGTTTTGGCCACTCCTATTCAAGCACCTGCAGCCTCGTGTCTCCCCCACCCCTTTACCTCCAGTCTGATCAAACAGTAAGAAGTGGCTTCAATAAAACCCTCCAGCCAGAGCCTCAGATCCCCAAAGAAAGGCTTTTATCCCTCAGTTGTTGGCTGGGAATATCCATCTCCTTGCTTCTGCAGGGGAGAGTACTGCTGACCCCACTGACACGGGGTACTTACCTCTAACTGACTATTCGCATGGGAAAACAAACCCAAAAAAGAAAAAATTAAGAAATTAGCTTTGCTTTACATGATTTTTCTTTTTTTTTCTACAGACTTCAATAAAAATGGGACTACAAATAATTACAAAGCCTGCCTTTCTCTGAGGCAACCCCTAGTGTACAGAGTGGAGGGTGTTACAAGAGCACGTCCAGTAAAGACAATACATCAACAGAACAAGGCGGGGGATTTCAGTAAAAATAGAATAAATAAAATAAAAATATTTTAAGCTGTATTTAACAGGTTAATTTAAAATATGGCACCGGACACACGCGGCGCAGGGAACACGGCTGCCTGCCTGCGGGATCACTGGGGATTATAAAAAAATGCATAGATAACTGAAGGGTGGCCATAACATCAACTAAAAGGGTGGCAGTTGCTCCAATACACGTATCCCATACGTACTTTTTTGGCCATGGGAAGCAGAGTGTCTTAATAGATCGTGGCTAAAATGAGAGGCTTGGAAATATTCGGCTCTGATTCCGCAAACACCTGGGTGTATTTTCAATCTTTTGGAGAACAAGGAGCTCTGCTGAAGCAAAAAGGCCGCCTATGGTCAGACCATTAGGCAGACTACTGCAATATCTGCAAAATCCACAACGTTTTGGTGTTAACAGACACAAAAACTCTTAAAAATATCTACTGGCAAGTGACCTACGGCTTTGCAAATACCTTTCTGCCTTCTCAGCCCGCCCTGCAGCTGCAGACTCTGCCGGCGCCAGGTAACTGCATGTTCTTGGCTTTAACAGCACAGATGCAGGAGAACCTTCACTTCCCTCCTGCTGTTTGTTTGCCGAGCGCTGCTTTCAGTTTAAAGACTCTCTAAAGGTCTCTCTCTCAGGGAGGGATCAGCACCCCGCAGATGCAACCACAAAACTTAACCATACTGTTTCAGATTCACTGCTGTAGAACAGCTGTAAAAGCCCAAATCCTGGCGTTTCCAGCTGGAGCTTTGGAAAAAAAAAACAGTCAAAAAGTACTTTTGGTAATTGAAAATAAAATTAAGGGGAAGTCTGACTCACTGGCGTGATGACAAACAAGGAAACTTTTCTCTCTTAACCTCACAATCCTCCCAAAAGGCAGGTTGTTGGCCACCACGTGTTGGCCAACCGTCGTTGACTGAACCAACCACGCTGCCATCTCCGTGCTCCAAGATCTGGCTTCCTAGGCAGTTTAAACCACTGGCGGTGGCAGAGGGAGAGGGTTGGTTTGCACCCCTGTGGCCACCTGGTTCTCCTGACCTGCTTGGCACGAGCAGCTCCTCCTCCTGCTCTCCCAAAGGCGCTGGTGCAATGGATGTGAGGAGGAAGATGAGGTTTGGGAGGGGAATCATGGCCATAAAGGAAACTGAGGTTAGTGGAGGATCAGCTCTTCAGAGGCTGTTCTAGAAAGCTGTGTTTAATGGCAACAGCTGCAAAGCCGGCCTTCCCCTGACACGGGCTCATACATCAAGCCAAGTTTAATGATTCTTCTGCATTTTTACATCCAGATATTTCTTGAATCATCATTTTCCCCTTGTGTTCCTAACTCGCTTTGCCCAGGTGCTGCTGTTAACTTCTTCAAACGAGGAAATAAAAACAAAATAGTTTGTTCCGACAGTCTCTTGCATAGGAGAATAACCAAAAGAGTCCTTGTGATAGCAACCGTGACAACGTTCTTTTAAAATTACAGCATGACCAGATCTGCAGTCTGGGGAGTCAGCTCGGGTTGGGGACAGACCCATAAAATGGAAGCAAAACTTTTTTAAAGCGAGTTAAAAATACCTTTAAGGTTCCACTTCCCAAATGTCTACTGATCCGCAGGTCCGGGCAGAAGATGGCAAAGGGAGAGACTCAGCAACTGAGCTGGAAAATCAGCCTGAGGTACGAATTTCAGGGGCAGCACCGGGCTGGGCGTCAGGGGCTGCAGCGAGCAGCGCGGGGATCGGAGCTACTGGGGGAAGCCTTGGGAGCACAAACGTGGAAACCAGGTGGCACCACCTGAAGCTCGATCCCGGTGAAGAGCTCTCCTCTCATTTTCTATGCAAGAGCATTCAAAGAAATTTAACAGGAATTTTGTAAGTAACAAGAAACATGATTGTTCTTTTTGTGGCAGAGTTTGTGGCCAAAAACTTCCTGTGAGGGGAAGGGGGGACTTGTGCAAGCAGACGCCGAATTGGCCACTTCATGGGACACTTGTGAGAGTAAGGTACAGAACGGTTTAGTCTCTGTAAGAGTTGTAAGATAGCAAAATTACTGACTACTTCCTTGCTCCTGCTCGGTGTGAGCCCTGCGTCAAACAAACGGTATTTTTGATGAATTAATGGCAGATTTAGGAGAATAAATTGAACAGCCAACAGGCGTGTTTGTATATTTAAAGCTGAGAAGCTTCAGCAGATCAGCCTGCGACTCAGTAGCTGAGAACACCTCTGGATCTTTCAGCGTTGGTTTAGTATTCAATCCCATTCTTCTCTAAGATCATAATGTACACCCAGGGGATGAAATAACGCCACCGGGACTCAAAAGCGTGTCAGGGAGATGTCAAAGTGGTTGTTAGACCAACGCTGGCAAACAATTGAAAACCAACAGGTGCAGTTCTGTAAAAAACAAAAGTTGGTTATTTCATCTACAGTAACTCAAGGGCAGCTCATCCTCGGTACCTACACCCCGGTGTTGGAAACAGAGCCAAGTGCTGTAGGATTTAAGGTTGGTTTGTGACAAAACCAGCTCAAGAGGGTGAAATGATCAACTTGGGCATCACTCACTCCAAGGACTTTAGCAGGAGTTCACCGGGAGGGACGTGGCCATGTTCTTGTTCTTTTTGTGTGTGTGTGTGTGTGTGTGTGTGTGTGTGTGTGTGAGTTTAGGTAACGTTCATGTATTTACAAACAAACAGACCTTCCGTTGCTCATGATGTAACTCACTGACAGCAAAAAAATTATTCATGCTTCTTTTCATATCAGACGATGGTGGCAAGAAGGAGAGAACATGCTTGTCTAACATTGCTTCGATGCGGGGTAAATTCTCTGAAGACCAAGCATCAGCGATTCGAAATGGAAGGCCAGACACCGCCAGTTCCTGCCCCTCGGTGTAGCTGCTGTTACCTTGGGTCAAACGCCAGGAGAACCTTCTCTCTCTCCCGCAGCTACGGCATCTCGGGGACCGGGCGTTTCTGTTTCAAAGTGTCAATGAGGGACAAGACCCCTCTTTTTACGTTGGTGGTCACTCTCCTGGTCACCGAGTCTGCAGGAGGTGGGGGCGGCCGGACTTTCTGGGAAGGAGGTCGGGCGACCAAGCACTTCTGATACCGCAGCTGCAACAAAGCAAAAACAGTCTGTGATCCTCACGGTTCCCAGTGCCTGCAGAGAGCAGTTTAAATACACTTTCTCACAAAAATATAGACAGCCCTCCATTTTGGCTGTGACAAACAGCCCAGCTGAAGTTAATGGGACACTGCTCTGTCAATCCGTGGGCAGAAACTGTTCATCAGCACTAAATCATAGAAACAGCCCTCTGAAAACCGAAAAATAAAGCCCCATCCAGCCCGGCCTTGAACACTTCCAGGGATGGGGCATCAACAACTTCTCTGGGCAACCTGTTCCAGTGCCTCACCACCCTCACAGGAAAGAATTTCNGGAGGCAGAGAAAGACCTAAGCGCTACCTGGTGTCTCTGAGGAAGGGCACTCACCATACAGGCAGCCTGAACAGCTTCTGATACGTTGCCAGCGTTTGGCTCGCACCAAAAAACGTGGCACTCGAAATGCTGGTTCCCTGTGTCCATGATGAAGGCGAAGGTGTGGACGTCCTTGCCCACTCCCATGAAGGACAGGAACCGCACGCGACACTCCACCAGGATTTCCTCTTCATTCTGGTGACGAATCAAACCATCGATCATCACTACTGGATGTTCTTGGAAATTTAAGGTAGTTAAAAGGGGGAGAGAGGCTGGCACAGCCCTGTGGGACACCTTTCTGTCTGCCTGCACGCAGCCAGCACGCTCAGGGCTGGATGTCCCCTGCTCAGCCACCACCAGAAGAGCCAGGTTCTCAGTGTGAGCACTGAGAACATTGTGTATTTCAAGCACTGCTTGTTTCGTAAAGAAATATATGGCTATTACAACTCCAAAGGATATTGCTCTGTCACCGGGACGTTAGAGATGTTGGTTTCAGAGCTCATCAACAGACACGAAGCACAGATTTTACAATCGCTCTTGGCTTCCGTAGCAGGAATCAAAGTAAATACATTTTAGAATTAAGGATTGCTACTTAGGGTGTGACCTACAATATTTTAGGCTCAAAATTCCTAACACTGAATTTGTTCTAAGCATCTAATGAATACTTAGAGTAATTTATATTTTTGAGAACATGCTCGGAACGGTAAATAAACCTGAAGCTCATACAAGCAAGTAAGAGCCTCTGCAGCTTCACAGTCCTGGAAAGAAATAAAAAGCAAGGTAAGCAAATGAGTTCTAGTACAAATGAACTCTTCCTGCTAATGTTTATGTGTTCCTGGTTTTCAACACTCATAGTAAGTTCAATGTGTTCTGAACAAGACAGTCTGCCTTACTCGTTCACTGATGACAGTGACAGTGGCATCGGCAACATTCATGGTAACTGGCATCCAGTCTTCTTTGCTGGAGGAAGCCATCAGACTTTCAATGGCACTATTCAGGGTATCCATTCCTAAAACAGATGAAAATGCGAGAATGAAAAATAAATACACAGGTAAGCAAGAAAAAAACATTTGTTTACACATAGTAGCACAGAAAACAGACCGGTTTGGACCCTTTATTAAATGAATTTGATGATGGAAGGGAAGGAAGGGTTGTGAAACTGCTTTTCCTCAATTGCAGAAACAAACCAGGTGCCTCTGGCTCAGAGAAAACAGGGTCACATCCCGTTTTGCTGCTGTGCCATTTCAGCTCTCTAGGGCCCTTCCCATTAAGAGCAGAGCTCAGATTCAGAGAAAGCAGCAGAAGGAGACGCTGCCTCCTTGGCAGCTCCTGAAATACTCTGGTTGCAAAACACACGTTCAAACGAGTCCCTGGATACTGGATGTCTTCATGCCTCACCCGTCCAAAATCAGGCGTTTACCCTTGGTTAGCAGAGTCCTGCCCTTGGGAGTTTTTTGCAAGGTTCTTTGAAAGTCACTTGAGAGTAAGTTACATACCCACGGGTTTAGCCACAGGGAGCATGCCCAGGTACTGGACGTGGAACTTCTGCACCAGCTCTGTCTTTGGTGTTGGGAAATCTACTGCATGGGAACAAAAAAAAAAATCAATTTCTGTTTATCAGCATTCGCAGCAGGGAAAACCTCTTTTATTTCATCAACAACAAAACAGTTTACCCGGTAATTGTACTCCGAAGGTATTGTATTGATTAAAACAATTTTTCACTCCCTCTGATGAGAAAAACGCTCAATAACTTCTAAAGAATTTAGGAATCAGTTTGCATCACCTAATTCTTGATCTAAGCTAAGAATAAGGTCACGTTATATTGCTGTCATATTAAAAACCAGAAAAAGATAGATGAATGTGTCTCTGAGACCTACAGGCCTGAGTTCCACTGCAGAACTATGTAAAATCTGGAGTCTGTTTTTAATACCATCCCTGTTAATATGTTAAACACGGTCTATGAGTAATCAATACCACTGTCTGAGCAGACAATTACACAGGTTGATGTATGGATTAGGAGTAAGATATTCAGTATAAACTAGTGAATCTAGAAGCACATAATTTATTGTAAAGATAACAAAGAGTATGTTTGTTCTCCCGGAATACTTTCAAAACAGCAACTATTAAACTACAACTAATAAATACAGGCAAAGGCAATTTTTACCATGCAGTTGAGTGTGCAAAAGACCCTTCAGCTGGATGACAATCCACTTGCACCTCTTGCCTTGGAAGTTGCTACAATTGATACTGAAACCTAGGAGAAGTTCTTCTACAACTCCCCTGAATCCAGGGGATTAACTGGACTATATCCCATTTTTAAGGAAGATTTGGCCAATTTGCACAGTCTCGAGCTGTGAGGTATTTTGATGTGGACAAGACAATACACGCAAGTAGCCACAAATAAGTAAGACTGCATTTGCAAAATCTGTATTTCAAAACCATAGAGGAAGTGCACAAGTTCACATATTCGAGCAACTGCCAACACAACCAACGTTAAATACAGAAATTAAGAGAGAGGATTACACTCCTCACCTCCCCACCCAACGTTTTGGCTAAAAGCAGCATCAGAAACCAAACAAATCTAAAACAGGGCAGTCCTAAGGATATTAAGTGCAACACACAGTACCTTGCAGAGGAACATCAAGGGTGACGTTTGTCCTGTCTTGCAACGAGCTGCACGCCATAGCTTTAGCATTCTTCCGCTCGGCCATAATCTGAAGAAGACAGTGATAATACAGCTTTTTGTCAAAAAAATGCAACTACAAGTATAAATTTACTCCGATTACAACCCCAGATTCTGAAATTTGAAATAAGCCAGAAGGTACATGACTAAACAGATTGTTCTTTTTAAATAACAACTTTAGTTTTCCTCCAGTTTATTCGCCATACCTTAACTACAAGAAGAACTAAAGTGGTAACCCAAGCTGAGATAGAAGGATGGAGGAGAGAAAAAACTCTAGTCATTTTTATCAACAGCAACATTGCAGTGAAGAGTAATATAGCAAGAAATATAAATATTTAACACACAGAAAAGAGTGTTCATTATTCATGTTCCTTTCTGATCTACTTTCTTCTGTGTCTAGTTTTTTCATCCATTTTTGTGTTTCTTGGAATTAAAAATCCAATGCAAAATGCAACGTCTTCTTCCTTCCAGACATGTAATATCAGCAAAAGAGGAAAAAAATAAACCAACAAAGCCACTTCAAAATAATCACTTTGGATGATTATTCTCTACAAATATATGACTGAGAATGGACCCAGGGAAGGTAACAGAGGCTTTCCAAAGCTCATATATGAAGCATTGCTCTCTGCTTCTTTACGCTATGATTGTGACTTGTAATTAAGCTATAAAGATGTTTCAGCATTAAGCTCTACAGGTGTTTCAGAAGATGACATTTGGCCTGAAGATGCTTCAAGCAAATTTCTCCTCTTTTTTTTAATCCCCTCTGGGTTTTAAAGCATTTTCTGTCAAAGGCACACATGATAATCTCCCAGCCCTGCAGATGAAAAGCGATACAGGCTGGCTCAGGAAGAAGCCCTGACTCAGCAAAGAGGTTCAGTGTGTCAGCACACGCTGAGCGCTTCCTGGGATCAGGATTACACCTATTGCTGAATTCTGGAGGAACATGCTCTACTTAACAACACCATCCTGTTTTACTGTATGACTATTAGCTAAGGTTTTAAATGCTTAGCTACTCTCTTACTCAAAATTCACATCACAGTTACATGTGTGACAGCTCTGTTGCCTTTCTGCTACCCCCATGAACAGCTACGGTGACATTTACTTGATGTTGACCCCACTAGACAAAAGCAGCTGCCTGTGGACCACACTTCTCCCCGCTGGACTAGCTGGAAACATCTGTGAGAACCGAGAGCTGGAGGAGAAAGCCAAGGGACATATCAGGTCCAGGCTTCTCCAGCCAGCCACAGTCCCTGGGGTCAGACTTCGCTGAGCACAGCCCGCAGTTCCCTGGGCAATCTGAGTGGCTCCCTGAGCCCGGCCACCTGCATCTCCTCAGATGCCCAAGCCCAGACAGACCTGCCAGGCTTTGCACAGTTGCTGGGGGACCTTCTGTCTCCGCCTCGGGCAAAACTCTACAGCCCAGAAGGTCTGACTAATGCAGACTGTGGAAATACTCATGCTGTCTGCGTGAAACATCAAGAGTTCAGTAGCCGCATCTGCAGCATTGCAAAAAGGAACACTTTTTAGAGCATACAACTGGCTACAGAGGAGAATTTCACACAGAATCACAGAATTGTCTAGGTTGGAAGGGACCTTTGAGATCATCTAGTCCAACCATCAACTGAACTCCGATGAAAAACAACAACCCATCACTGAACCATGTCACTAAGCACTATGTCCACCCGTCTTTTAAATACCTCCAGGGATGGTACCTCAACCACGTGCCTGGGCAGCTCATTCCAATGCTTAGTAACCCTTTCAGTGTAAAAATGTTTCCTAATGTCCAATCTGGACCTCCCCTGGTGCAATTTGAGGCCTTTCCCTCTTGTCCTGTCACCTGTGACCTGGGAGAAGAGACTGACCCTCGCCTCTACACTCTCCTTTCAGGCAGTTGAAGGGAGCAAGGTCTGCCCTCAGCCTCCTCTTCTCCAGGCTGAACAACCCCATCACTGATTCCATTCACTAACTTAAGACAAAACGTAAAATGCAAGTGACAAGCACACAGTAAATCAGCAGAATTTTTAAACTTGAAGGTTCCCTAACTAGCTTTTCCAGAAGAGCTGTGACTCGTGAGGAGGGACAAGTTACACAGGGAGAACTGATGAGGTTCTTCATCCCTGCAGCCTGCTCTTCCTGCGGTGCAAACTGATGTGTTTTAAGGAAAACCAAAATGAACAGCATAATATTTTTTAAAAAGAGGGATGCAGCCTCAGATCCTCCACAGCTCAATAAAACAATTTAAAAAGAGTTTCAAGTAGATTGGTTTAACTGCTGCTCTGTGAAGCGTTTCAATCAGATTTTCCCACTATAACGGATGTGCTGCCTCGCTACTGCTGCATGAAAGCCCTGACAGAGAACACTCAAGAAATGATCATGCATGAATCCCAAAATTAACAACCAGGGAATGGTGGCAAATCACTAATACAAAACAACTGAAAAGAACAGTCCTCTCAGTGTCACAGACAACACCACCACAGGCAGGAACTAAGATTCTTCAGTATTTGTAACTGGAGCTTAAATCCCCTCTTGTCCCTGATTTATTCATTTATTTTTTAAGTGGGCTGCTATTTTCCTGCAGGATAATACCACGGGATAATACCATTCAAACAAGGCCTGATTTCTTTACAGTTTTAACATCACCACTTATTATTAATTGAGCTGCACATTCTTATGCCATTTTGAACCCGCAGCTTCTTTATTATTCAAGAAAACCTTCAGCTTCTGTACATGCTTGGCAAAGCCAAAGCACTTCTCCTCCTCCTCAAATGGAAATGCTCACCCTCCCGTTACTCCCATCCATTGGCATTCTTTCCTTTACTAATTCTCTACACCATTTCTCGTTGCCAGTGAGATGAACTAAACTAGCGCCGCATATAGTTGCCGACAGCATGCAGGAGGCCCAGGGAGGCCTTGGAACAGACACCAAAGTCCACCCACCTTGGAGCAGATTTCGTGTAAACTGGTGGCGATGGCTTTCGCGGGTGTGTCACATCGAAACACATGACATTTCAGGATTCTGGTGTCTTTGTCTCTTGCCACGTAAGCGAAGTCTCTGCGTAAACAAAATGAATCCACAAGTTAGAAACAAGCTAAAACGCAACACATTAAGGGATTAGAATGAGTAGTGTCTCCAGAGCAGCAAGTCCTGCTTCCATTGAAGAGGTTGTTCATCCTCAGCTGTGGAAGAGGGAAGCTCATAGAATCATAGAACTATCTAGGCTGGAAGAGATCATGCCTCAGGCGAAGCAGATGTACAAATGCAAGAAACCGCACACCCACGAAACATAGACCTAAAGTTTGGTGCTTACTCTACTGTCCTGGTTTGAGGTAAAATAAACCAATTTCCTGTTTTACAATTTTACACTCTCACAGTGGTAAGACCTGCTCATCCTAAGGGATGGTGCAGAGGCCCTTGCTTATACTTATTGCTAGAACAACCACGGTCAGGGAATTTAGCTATTTGTCCCTACTAGAGGGCTGGAAGCAGAAAAGCATAGAGGGGTCACATCTACAGGGAGGAGTGGATAGGACAAGTGACCCAAAACTGACCAACAGGGGTATTCCATCCCATCTGCACCATGCTCAGTATAAAAGCTGAGTCATCAAAGGGTCACTCTCTTTTTTCAATGGCCAACTTGTCTGCGTTTGATCCGAATCCATGTCTTCCTGAATCCAGATCTGGAATCCAGCTCCTGTCAATCACCAAGTCCAGTTTGGGACTTTTTCTGACGCCTGCTGGTGACGTGGTCATCATCCTGGAAGCTTGATATGGTCTTGTATATACTGTATACTTTTTTTCCTCCCCTTTTTAGAATTTTCTTTTTATTATTTTATTATTATTTATATTTTCATTAGTTCAGTTTTTTCCTAAACTCCTAAATCTCTTTAATCTCTTCCTCTCCTGTCTTTTTCTTGGGGGGGGGGGGAGGAAGGGACACCTCCATCTGTCTTTTCTGATTGGCCAGAACCACGACATCCGTGTAATTAAAGAGATCACTAGTTTGCTAACCCCGGCAGCCTACTGAACTTAAAACCTGTAATTCCAACCACAACTGCAAATGCACGGGGAAAATGTGCTCAAATATTTTATTTATTTTATTTATACTAAGATGAAGTGGGGATAGAATTACAGATTGAGACAGAAAACACATGCGAGCCTTAAATTCTGAAAAAAAATATCTGAGAAACAGCAGACAAGATTCGAGTCAGAGAAAAACTGCATTTCAAAAGATCGCATAAAGTGTTTAAAATATGCAGATAGTAATTAGAGATCTGGTTGCATAAGGGAGATGTGAACCTGCCGAGCTTTGCTCACAGTAATTGGCCTAAATTTCTGACCTTATTTTTTTTCAGAAGTTAAATAAAGCTGCCCTACAAAAGAGATTTTTCGCACCATACTGGCTAGTCACTATGACATGGTACAGCTTTTTATCATGGAGGACAGAAATCATAGAATCACAGAATGGTCAGAGTTGGAAGGGACCCTAAAGACCATCGAGTTCCAACCCCCCTGCCATGGGCAGGGACACCTCCCACCAGACCAGGTCCCTCAAAGCCCCATCCAGCCTGGCCTTGAACACTTCCAGGGATGGCGCATCCACAAACGCCAGAATTATGTTTACTTCTCAGGTCTTCTAAGATTTGAAGCTCTTCTGGAAAAGTTTAAGTGGACGCAGGGTGTAAAGAAAGCATCAGAGTTTGGATACATCCCAATTTTTTGAATATCAAGTTGAGGATTGGCCCTGCTCCAAGAGCCCATTACCAGAGTCCTGTAGAGCTAATTCACCTTCATGGCCTTCTTGGAACAAAGACATCCAGGCAAAGCCAGGCTTCTTCCTGACTCAGTTATCTTCTTGCTGCGCCAGGCTCTCCACTGCTTGGTCTTGCACCTCTGCCTTTGCACATCTACTTTGTGACCCTCCTGCTACCTCTAGATTTCTTTGGGACTTTGTGTCTCCAGCAGAGCTACGCTGAGTAGCTAATGAGAATGAGACCAGACAAGGGAACCTGGAGCTCCAACAGCCTCCAACGCCTCAAGTCCCTTTTCAGTGCCTGTCCTCTTTACCTGTAACTAATTACCAACAAGATCCCCACTGATGAAGAGATAGGAGGGATATTCCAGGTGGACAAAACCCCATATTCTTCCTCCTCTCCTAAACCACATGAACAGTTAAAGCCATTAAACATGCTGAGTGGGGTTTAATGTAGCATGGATTGCCAATTTCTTCATTTATTGTAGGTGCCCAGTGAACTAGAGAGTTCTGTACCGAAGTTACCCAGGGAGAACCAAAGTCTGATAGCTGAACTTCCAGCTCTGGATGAGATAGGAAGGTTGTCCTGCAGTTAAGTACCTTATCTGTATTTAATTTGGCAGCACTAGATTTTGTCATTAGTGAGCCCTGGCAATAAAAAGGGCTGTTTCCCACAGCCCGGGAGGTTCAGTGACAGGCACAGGTTGTTCCTTTGTTTAACTGCTTCGCAACATAATACTTTTAAAAAACCAAGCCCAAACTATTGGGAGTTGAGGTTCAGAAACAATTCCACAGGACAGAACCACGCAGAAACATGGGGAAGCTGGAGGGACCTCTCCATCTCACTGCACCCCAACATGTGGTGGCACGCATTTGGGCACAGCAGAGACAGGAGATAGGAGGCAGCAGGTGGAGCACACTGATTCTATGATTTTATGACTCTAGTAATAAGAGTAAGAGAAAGGGGTATGGCTCAGCTATGGTCTACAAAAAATTAGCAGTTCTGGGGAAAAAATGCAACCAAGCACTACACAAAAAAAAACCTTTGAGATTTTTGCCTTGTGAAGTAAGCTTTCAACATTACTGATGCTACTGAATGGTCTGCAGAGCAGGTAGTTGGCAACACTCAGGCTCACAGAAGTCCAACATGCAACATCCTGAAGCTCTGAAGAGACCTTGCCCGGTTCGAGAGCTTTAAGTGAGGAATTTCCAGACATCCTAAGCACCTGGGATTTTTGTTTTCTATGTGTTTGGCTCTAGTTGCCGTCATTTAAATGCCCTAAGTTTCAGATCTCATGTTTTCGAGTCCAAACACCTTCCCTTACAAATATTTTAACTGCAACATGAGAACATTGTTCACTCAACAGACACAGATTTGCTGCAATTCCCTCCTCTCTCTGTGCAGGAAAACCTCGCTGGCAGTGACCATCACCGCAGGGTAGCAAAGCTGCATGAACAAGCAGACATCTGCTCATACCTCACCACTGGATCAAGGTCTGTTCTCTTGGAGCGAAGACCTAACAGCTGAAACCTCTGTTCGCATTAACTTTAAAATAACACTAAAAGCCATCTATGTGACCAGTAAATGGCTATTTATTACCAATTACAAGCTCTTGCCTCAAATCAATACTATTCCTTTGAGAACTGGTAAGCATTCCTTTACAAGACAATCCTAGGAGAAGCATCCTGCGTTGCTTTGCCAAATTGCCTGCACTGCTCAGAAACCTGTTTGAATAAACAGAAAACTGTACAACCCCAGGAGCATTGCACAACACTGGGATTTCTAATTATAAGACCACCACCCTCAAGGAGCTGCACAAGCACAGAAAATAACTTGCCCCTTCCATTAGTCATACAGCTACCTTTTAGAACCTTCTTCCATCGTTACAAAAAATAAGATGGGACAAAGCCACCAAAGCAAATAATCAGGGCTTGGAGGACATAACACGTTGCCAGCAAAACCTTCTAGTAGCAGCCCAAGAAATTCTGGTCCAACCTTTGATCAGCAGCTCTGGTGACACCCTGGCACACCACAACTGTCCCAAATGAAACTACCATGTTTTGTTGTAGGAGACCATGTCAGGCAGTGACCACTGTCCAGCCAAGTCCCTGATGCATGGACAACCCCTGAGGCCACACTAAATCTCACCCCGTAGAGAGTTAATCTGAGACCCAAGCTCAACTGTAAGGATTTCCAGCCTTAAGGGAACCTGGAAGATAATACTGAATGTGTTTAGTCAGCACGTGGAGGTAGGAATCAAAGGACTGCAGCGACAAAAATGAGCCAAACAATTAAAACCATGATAAACTAAAGACTGAATTCTGTCAGGATCAAAGATTTCTGTCATAAAGGAATACAACTCATAATTATGCCCCGTAGGTGGGAAACACCTTAGATGAGAGTATTTTCAACAGCATTTTAAAGGCAAAGAGGTGGACTGGGGGCAGTCTGCTGAGTCTCATTTTTCTCACAAGCACAAATTTATTTTTCGGATCAAAGGAGAACAATTTGGAGGGCAGTGCTGACATGTAACGAGCTTGTGCACATTTCCAGCAAAAACATTTATCTGTTTCTGGCAGGCTAATGACAGCCAAATGAAGGAGACTCCGTGCACAGCCTGGCTCAGTGACCTCCTGGAACGGTAAGACCTACAGCGAGGGCAGGGAGAAGGAGTCTGACGGGTGTTACGGATATGGTATGTCTGGTGGGATGCTCCAGGTGATGAGGGGCTCACTTTAGTGCTGCCACAGAAGTGCCTGAACCCTGCTTCCCTGCAAGAGGAGGATGACAGCAGTCCTGATGGAACAGGTCTGATTTGTACTTGCCAAAGGGCAGATACTACCCACAAAGACATTATTTTTACTCAGAACACAACGTGTTGATTTTCTGCTAGAGTTAGTAGTGACCCTACACACAGATCACCTAAAGCTCTCCTCCATGGACTGCTGCAGACTTTTTTTCTTTTTTTTTAAAGTGCTTTGGGTTGGGAGGGACCTTTGCAAGTCAGCTAGTCCAACATCCCCTGCAACAAGCAGGAACATCTCCAACCAGATCAGGTTGCTCAGAGCCCTGTCCAACCAACCTGCTTCCAGGCATGAGACACTGACCACCCCTCTGGGCAACCTGGGCCAGTGTTTCACAACCCTCAGTGTAAATAAATAAATAAATCAATCTGTCATATATTTAGTCTGAATCTACCCTCTTTTTATTTAAAACTATTACCCATCATCCTATTACAATAGGGCCTGCTAAAATGTCTGTCCCCATCTTTCCTGTAGGCCCCCTTCAGGTACTGGAAGGTTGCTGTAAGATCTCCCTGGAGCCTTCTCTTCTCCAGGTTGAACAACCCTAACTCTCTCAGCCTGTCCTCATAGGAGAGGTGCTCCAGCCCTCAGAGCCCTCTGGACCTGCTCCAACAGGTCCATGTCTTTCCTGTGCTGCAGGTTCCAGAGCTGGACACAGTACTCCAGGTGGAGTCTCACCCGAGCAGAGCAGAGTAGAGCAGAGGGGGAGAATCACCTCCCTTGACCTGCTGGCCACGCTTTTTTTGATGCAGCCCAGGATGTGGTTGGCTTTCTGGGCTGCCAGTGCAGATTGCTGGCTCATGTCCAGTTTTTCCTCCACCAGTACACCTACGTCCTTCTCGACAGGGATGCTCTTAGTTCACTAATTGCCCAGCCTGTATCGATACCAGGGGTTCTGCCTGAAGAAATATTGATGCCTCCACTGTTTGCAGCAAGTCTCCAGAGCGTGGCTTGGAAAGCCCCGGAAGCTGTGAGAATGTCTCATCTTTGTCCTCTGAAATTCCACTGAAGTTGAGTCACCTTGAAGAAGTGCCAGAAAGCCACTTCCCGTCCATGGTGGTGTTGGTGGGTGCCGGGAACTTGCTGCTGGGGGCACCTGGTCCAGACCTTGGCTCAGCCAGCCCTGCCTCAGTACCATCCATCCAGCCTCTCCAGCGCTTGGTGCTGCAGCTTCTGTAACTATTTCTGCTTCTAAGGCGAGCTGGGGAGGGACTCTTTGTCAGGAAGTCTAGTGACAGGACGAGGGGTAATGGTTTTAAATTGGAAGAGGGGAGATTTAGAGTAGATATTAGGAAGAAGTTCTTTCCTGTGAGGGTGGTGAGGCACTGGAACAGGTTGCCCAGAGAAGCTGTGGCTGCCCCATGCCTGGAAGTGTTTAAGGCCAGGCTGGATGGGGCTTTGAGCAACCTGCTCTAGTGGGAGGTGTCCCTGCCCACGGCAGGGGGGTTGGAACTTGATGATCTTTAAGGTCCCTTCCAACTCTAACCATTCTATGATTCTATGATTCTGTGATTCACAAACAAGGCAGCAGAGCACAATTTCAGAAGAAAAGGAAACACCAGCCAGTACATCAATTTCAACTACCGAGACCTAATAAAACCCTCGTGGAGGTGTTTCAGACACACACCAGTGTTTCACTTTAAGTACCTGAACAGCTTGAACAAAGTAAATTGGTTAATTACACGCATGGATCGTGAAGATGCGTAAACTTTTAGATGATCAAGGCCTGCATCTGTGAATCTGCTGAGACAGAGGAGGAAAAGCTGAGTTCTTCAAAGCCTGTGGCACTGCACCACATCTAACCTTGCCAGCACCATCTGTTTTCAATTCATCAATCCAAATTAGCAGGTGAACCTTCCCTCTCCCTTCTGACAGTGCATAAACAACACTACCGATTTCATTAATTCATGAAGTCACTGAGATGCCAGTGTGCTCACATAAGTGGTCCCACACAGCAGCCCAGTAGCCAGGACCTGGAGATGGCAGCACAGGCTGGTGGCAGTCGGCTCCTCTGAGGCCAGCAGGAGCCTTGCAGCCTTGCGTTGGGCATTTGTTGGGAAAACAGAACCAGCCTGCATGCTTCCTCTTGACGAAGAAAGGTATGGCTTTGGGGATTCCTGAGCATCTGCTCCCCGTGGCGGCGATAATGAAGTGAAACTTTAAGAAAAGTTTTGTGCTTCCCTACAGAGGAGAGAAGGCAACAGCTTGTTTGACCAAAGCCTTGAATACCAAGTAAGCCAGAAGACTGTTCTCTGATTCTTCTTTCACGTCAGATCCCTTCTGGGTCACTTCATCTGTAAACCTTCATTCGACTGCGGCTCACTTGAAGCTGATTAACATTTAAGTGAGATTTATGTGCAACAGGCTCCACTGGATAATGAAGAAGTGCCAAGTAACGTGTTTGCAATAGAAATTCATGGAAAAGGGCAAACGCCTCCTCTTACCATTCCCCATCTTTACACCTCGCTGGGAAAACAAGGGAAAAAAGGAAATCAAAAGCCTTTTTTTACAAATCCTGTGGCTGGACACAGAGCTAGCACAGGGTTAACAGGTCACATCCCATTCAGACCAAGTCTCCTCTGTCTCAATAAGGTGTGTGCACATGGAACCTGCGGGATTTGAACCACAGCTCCTGGTAAAATTCCCTACCACCTCAGAGGGGAGAGCAGCAAGGTGTTTAGCGGGAGAATACCACATTACATTGCAAAAAAAAGCTGTATATTCTTAAAACTTTGTAACATAAATGCACTACTTCCCTTCACACAGGATTATAGAGAAGGGGTAGAGCACAGCAGGTAATATTTTGATTTTTATTTTTAAATTATTTGCGCACTTACTACATGATCCACTAGTATCTTTCCAGTTATAGTAACTGGATAAAAATCAGCATTCTGTGAAAAAAGGTAGAAAAGCAGAAAAATGGGTAAGAAAATTATTTTGCTGCACAAACAGGTAAAATTGCTTCTGTTGAACAGTTACAAATTCAGTAGAAATTTCTTTATTTTGAAAGAATACAGGAGCAGAGAGAGACATCTTAAAAAGCAATTTAGAGAATTGCAAAGACGATGTAGGGTGCTAAGTAGAAAGGAATTTCATTTTTATTTGCTCTTTTACCCTCTTTAATTGGCAAATGTCTCCAGTAATTGACTAAACCTTAGATAGCCATACCTATTTAACACCTGGCTAAGCATCACTTAGCTGCTCAACCCTGGGTGAATATAATCACATTAAATGCAATTTATGCTAATGCTGTCCTGTTTGAGTAGCAGCCACAGCCATTTGCCACTATTAGACTTAAGTCCTAGGAGACATCCCAATTAAGCACAGCCTGGAAAAGCAGCACATCCTCCATTACCTTCCCACTATAAACTTATTTCTTCAAAGGAGTGCAGAACACCGTTAACCCTTTTTTTCGGTTAAAAAAAACCCCAACCCAATAACCTAGCCGTGAAGTCTGAAATAAATCTTTTTCCTGTTATGAATCAAAATTAAATTGCTGCTATTTAAAACAACTATATTAAAATGATACACATGCAGGAAAATGTAAATTGCTTTACAGATTTATGTACTACAAATTGTAACAAGAATTCCTTGAACCAGAAAATTACATCCTCCGGGCTTGGCTTAAAAATTGATTGAAATTCATCCAGAATAGCCTACAGAAGACAGCCACTGATTTCCATGCACTGGTGCGACCGCACAGCCTCCTGTGAACGTAAGGCCACAGAGCACACGCTGCTGGGCTGCAGGGAAACCCTCTCCTGGGTCTATAACCTCAAGCTTCACTTTTTTGCTTTCCTATAAAGAGCCTGACCGGTGAGTTGTGACAGCAGGAAGAAAAAAGGGGAGGACAGCCACCACTACGGTGGAGTCAGGGGTTAGAAGGCACCTGGCAGGAGGCTGTCATTCACTGGTGAGACATGAATGTTCACGGGAGCAGAGTGAAGGAGCAGAGAAGGAGAAAAGCAAGGAAAGTGAGAGAAGACACACGAGAAGAAAAGCAGATAAATATAACACAAACGAGACCACGCTCTGACGGGCTTTGTCCATGACAGGCCAATATTCTAGCACCGCAGACAGCAAGAGAAGATGAGGTGCAAGAAATCCTGCGGTAATATGTACGACAAACTACAGACCTTCTGGATCAACACTTTAGATCCTTTACTGAGACTGCTCTTTTACATAGGAGTAAGGAAAATTATTTATTGTTGAAATAAAATCTGGGACTGTTCATTTCACTTGGCTTTTTATTAGGCTTGTATCAAGGAGTTTCTGAAGTTAGGGAGAAAAATCTAAAGGTAAGAAACCAAAACTAGCTGAAAGAAACAGCATTCACACAAGCTGCAAAACCTGTTCAAAGAAGGTTTACTGAGAACTTTTCAACTTCCATTTCACCTAGCAGATCTCAGATAGACACCAAATGAAACCACTGCCTCCCTTCCACACCCTCCAAAGGAAACAAACAGCCTCTTCTCCAGGTGACTACACCGATCACTTTGGAATCAAAACTTGCAGCAGGAGGAAGAAAAATAGCTACTGCCATGTGTCTTCTCCTTCACATTTCATGGAATTGTTTGGGTTGGAAGGGACCTTAAAGATCGTCAAATTCCAACCTCCCTGCCATGGGCAGGGACACCTCCCACTAGAGCAGGTTGCTCAAAGCCCCATCCAGCCTGGCCTTGAACACTTCCAGGGATCGGGCATCCACAGCTTCTCTGGGCAACCTGTTCCAGTGCCTCGCCACCCTCACAGGAAAGAATTTCTTCCCAGTGTCTAATCTAAATCTCCCCTCTTTCAGTGCAAAATCATTATCCCTCATAAAGAGTGGTTTCACTCCCTCATGAAGAGTCTCCTCCCCAGTATTAACCACAGGTAGTCTCTCCTCAGTGATTAGAGTTGGAAGAGATGAGGGAGAGAATAAAATTCTCCATGTTTTTGTCAGTCACTGGCAATCCTAAAAACATACAAAAGTCTTATAATTTTCCTTCACTCCAAGAGCTGCACCCCACACAGCTCCTGCACCTTCCTGGCTGCTCCCAGGCAGAATGGCAGACTTGGCCACTACTACATTGTCCTGGTCATTAATTTTTAACCCAAGTAGTTAAGATGCCACCTCAAGTGGAGACTTTTTCTTATTTCAATTCTCACACAACTTAAAAACGCTTTTTCCTTGCAGCAAAACACCAGTTCTGCATTTATGAAATTCTCCTCAAATGGTCTGGCATTAATACAGCGTAGCTTGTTTTCCTAATTCATGCATAGAAGTTTGTAGGGCAAATTATCCCCTGCTGAAAGGCTGTTTGCTTCATTCCTTGATAACGTCACTCGCTAACTCTCAAGGAGGAGCCGCGGCTACTTTATGCGATACTCAGAGGCTTTAATCTGGCAGCCCTAAAACACAGAGCCTGCCAGTTTTTCTTTGATGTCTTATCACAGTCACAGTTCTGCGCGCTTCCAAAATTTGCTAAAACCCTCACAGAGCTGATACATCCGATACCCAGCTCAGCCCTTCCAAGCCTGAAAGCATTTGCACGACTTTCACTCCAATTTCCTTCCTGTGGCCTGATCCTTGTGAAGCTAGAGTAGCTGTTCCCCCAAGACATGCTTCCCAGCATCTTCTCTTGCAGGGAAGGGGACGGGACTCCTGTCAGCCTTGCCACCACGGCTTCTGAGATGTTACAAATCATTTCCCTTTCTACCACCAAGGGCTACATTCCACCCCTGCAAAGGGCCACAAGATGTACATTGATGGAGTCACGGCAAAGTGCGGTTCAACATGTAAGTTCTCCAGATCCATGAGGTGTGTTAACACATTAACAAATGGTATGGATTGTACAGCCGAGATCTACATTCCGTACTGGTCCTCCTTCCCAACCTCACCTACTGATAAGGCCAAAGTACAACTGTCAGGGTAAGAGGAACAGTCTATCACAAATGCTGTGGTCACCACCAAGACTTCCCTGGAGACTCTGCGCTCTTGTAGCACCAGCAAGCAGGAGGGGAGCCCAGGGAACAGGATGCCACATCCAGCTGGTGCGTGGGGGTCAGATGGGGCTTCCTGCTGCTCACCAACTGCTAGATACACATGGCAAGTTGAGAAGTCAAGCAGCACCTTAAACCTCAGCTTGTTTTATAAATGGGCTCACAGGAAGACAGAACTTCCAGGACAGATCCCATGAAAATCACTGAACACTGACTTTATAGCTACAAATTACTCATGGTGTTTGTTTTTTTTTTCTTGCTTAATTGCATCCCAACATTTATGAAATGTGCTCGGGCAGAGGCTGCCTTCCTACCCTGGGCAGTGGTTTTCAAGGAAAAGACACACAAATGAGGTAGGTTGCCAAGACCACTGTAGTTGCTGTTTCTCCTCTGTAGCACTGCAAAGTGGTGGCTGAAGTCCTCAGTATGGCCAGTTTTGATGAATGCTGAATTTCCTTTAAGTAAATGAATACGTTATTATGCCCGTGAACCTCTGAACAGCCTCTTTGCAGCGGATGCTGCAAATTTGATTTTGACAAATTAGTATTTAGATATTTTTGACAATGCTTCTTCCAGGTCTAATCGGAAGACGTGGGACTTTGTTTATAAGGAATATCTAAAGATTTAATGAAGAAGTACATCAAGCTCTGATGCCCAAATCACTACTACAGATTTAACTGAAGAAGACAGCAGATGACACCAGAGCAGTTAATCTCTCTGGTGTGATCTGTTTTACAAGCATCACTTACCAGTTCTCCTCTGTTCTTTATCATTCAGAGAGAGAACACAGCAACCGTGCGCAGACACTACCCATGAATCTGCTCGCAGCACACTTTTGCCAGTGTCAGTCTGGGAGGATCCTGGCTTCCCACATGCATGAAATCTACATTAGATTGCAAAGCCATCATCAAGAAAGTTCAAACATTTCCCTAGGCTAGCGCCGCCCCAAGAGTTGATTAAAAACCAGTCGAGCCTGGAAACCATTCTCATTACATTCCACAAAGCAAACGCGAGGAACACTCCGCATCTCGAAGCCACATTCCTTCCACCCAGTCCCAGCATCCAGTCCTTGCAATTCAGAAGAGCAAACAAACCCCGAATCTCATCTGGGGGATGCAATTCTATCAGTGAGAGCCTTTGGAGTGGCTGCAGCCCTTGTGCTGCAAAGCACCTGACTACAATGCCTCACTGTCTGCGCTCCCATGAAACGGGAAGCATTGTAGAGAATCCCAAACGATGCCTTTGTACGCTGAAACAAACCAAACATACTGGGGACAACTTTTCTTCCAACTTGAAAGGCAAGCGACAAACCCAGCTGGACCCGAAACAAACACCAAATATAGGAAATAAAAACCTGTTTCAAATTCTTGCTAAACTCAGGTCTTCAATTCTCTGCTCTATGTGTTGTGGTTTTCAGTTTTTTAAAAAATAAAAGGTGGGATTTTAATACCGCTTTCCCACATTTCAGATTACAGAGAACAAAAACGTCTAAATTCCAAACTCAAACACTGAATCACTGCATAGCATGATTTTAAACTGTTGTAGTACTTAAGGCTTTGGGACCTGGAAAAAACCAACAGGCAATATTGACGTATAATACTGTTAATAGCAAGGTGAAAAGGTGACAAGAGAGTTAAGAATTCAGTCACTGAAGTTTAGCTGCTGTTCACTGACACAAGCAAACCGATACGAGCGTTATTTGGTGCATGCCGGAAGGATAAACACAGAGAATAATGGAAAAACGAAAGTCATTTACCTCTCTCTGAATCCAGGGAAGCATGAAGAAACAGAAAGAACAAGTTAGAAAGCACTCAGGCAGACAGAGCTCCAGCACAAGATGAGACAGGGTCGCTGAAAGCAGTGCTGGAACATTTAACATTGGCTGTTTGTTTGCAGCAGAGCGTGTCTCAGCGTACTGCCACTATTTCCTTTTGACACTTCTTCTGGTTGAATCCTGTTGATCCAAAGTTTGTATTTTTGGAAACACGCGATGAAGCCAACAGGCATCAGCTGAATTTAGAGAGGCAGCACAGACATATCAACACTGGGAGGTAATCAAGCTTAAAATACCACACGCAAGTCCGGGAAGTAGTATGCAGAAAGCATAAATAGACACACAGAGGGCATGAACCTTCCTCCTTCCAAAATAATGCTATTTAAAGCAGACACTGACAAAACAAACAAGAATAATTCTTCAGGCTGTGGAAACCTTATATTGTTTAAACTGAAAGTGCAGAAAGATCATAGTGAGGGTTTTTTTAAATGCCTTTTCCAAAAGCTCATGCTGCAAGGTCACTTGGGCTCCTCTGAAAGTTGCACCCTGAAGAAGTGTGCCCTTCTGGGAAACAACCTCACACAAGTTGAAGCCAGGACCGACAAAATCACTACACCAGCACTTCAGCAACCACTAACTCTTGGTACCAACACCCATTTCTCAAAGGCAGGCAGGAAAGGCACAAGCTCCCTTGGCTGGGGGCTGACCCCCTCCCACAGAGCTGTTCTGCCAGCCTGACTCCCCCCAAACCCCAGGGAGGGCTTGCTGTGGGTCCCTGGTACGCATCACAGCTGCCTGCTTGCTCAGACACCACTTTATGCAACATATAGTAAGTATCTCTACAGGGATAATAACCAGTCTCCAGAAGACAGCTGTTCAGACCCGATCTCCTGTTCCTGCCTCCTGTGTGTATCTCACATGTTCAACGTGAGATGCAACTCTCATTGCATCCAACACAGGAGTGAAGTCACACATGGATATGACATAGCTAGAGGTTTCACTTATTTTTTATGCTGAGATGAAACCTCTCCTGGTGCCACTTGTACCTGTTACCACTTGTAATCTCCATATGGCAACTTCTGAAGAACAATTGTTCACCCCAACAACCTTTCCAGGGACGTGGTAGAGTCCCCATCACAGGAGGCTTTCAAGATGTGACTGGGCAGGGCACTAGACAATCTCATCTAGGCTCCCTTTCCCATGAAAGCTTGGATCAGATGGTCTTCTTATGTTCCTTCCAACCTGGGCTGTTCTTTGATTCTGTGAAAGCAGCAACGTTGGAAAGAAGATCCGTGTTTACAAATATAATGGACATTCCCAGAAGTTTTACAATGGAAGTGTGAGACTCCACCTCATCATAAAGAAGGAAAGAGAGGGCGCTCTGCTTCACTGCCTTCCCTGTTGTCAACTGGGAGTTTCCCCTTTTCAGTACCCAGTGGTGACCTGTGTGATGCCCCCAACTAAAACCTGTCTCATTCCTTTGCTTCAGCCACATGGGCTTTCTACTGAGCTTTGCAGAGTCAGGAAGGACTTCACCATGGCTACTGCTATCATTCTATAAATTAAAAGCTGAAAATTAGATCTCAGTATCGCAAATATTGCAAGTTTTTCAAGCCTATATTTCAGTGCCAATGTGAAATTCAGAATTGAAGTAGTAGTATCACTTTTACTTTCACAGAAAATACAGTCAGTGTTTGTAACTAGTACAAGGAACAAAATATACATAATTTTCTTCATGCATTTATCACTGGCTTTATAGGAAGTGCACAAGCACAGATTCTCTCTCAGAAAAAGCTTTATATTGGAAAAATCTTCCAGCAATCTAGACACAATGTACTAGCAGGGGAAGAAAAAAAAAAAAGAAAAAGAAAAAGAAAGGAAAATAAATTTCTTGGATCTAGCAGAATCTGAACACAGTACAATTAGACGCAAAACAAAGTCTGATGGTGCAAACTCTTAATGGGAGATCTGTTAATTTCTGTATCATTATGCAAGATACAGTTGCACAGAACAATCACCATTGCAGCTGCCAGCACAGACAAAGGAAAAAAAGCAGAGGAGGAAATTCAGGTTGGTTAGAAAACTACAAGCAGTTGGGATGTTGGACCTCCCCGGGCAGCGAGGAACAAGCCAGGGCTCTGGCTGCGGGACTCCCACACCACGGGATGTGTATGAACCAAGGGGGGCCGCATCCTCCTTCTAACCAGTTAATTACAGCTTTCCAATTAACTCATCCAATCTCCTCATAGGGTGTCTTGTAATTTATGAATTAATTTCACACAAAAGACTACTTGCCTGTATTCTCTTCACATTCCGGCAGTTGAAATATGGGTTAAATGATTTACCTTCCCACTTAAAGATGAATAAATAAGTAAAAGAACGATCCCAAGGCTAAAAAGCAGAGACGGAAAGTTTCAGGTCATCAAACAGCAGATTTTGTCGCTGGCTCTGAGTGCCAGAAATGCTGCAGGAGCAGCTGTGTGAGTGCTCTACATACCCTTTTCCAAGCTGACTGAGCTAAAAGGGGTCAAGCCAGAGCCTGCCAACAACGCGGGAAGACGATGCCCAGAAACTGTGTCAGGGCAGCTACGCGGGATGTGAGATTCGCTTCTGAGGGGAAAGGGCCAAGAGCTCCAAGGAAAACAGCCCATGACCTTCCAGCCTGCAGAGGGGTGAGAAAGGAACCCTCCCTCCAAACCTAACTCCAACACCACACTGCCTTCCTGGAGAGGAGGTGACAGTCTTCTCCTTCCCACCACTTCTGCCAGGCCCATTTATTCCAGATTGTTTTCCAGTTAATGCCTTTGGAGGCAACACATCACGGTACTGTCTCCCTGACCACTCGCTTTCCTCTACACTGCTCTTGCAGAGAGCCCAGGGATGCAGCAGAGGCAAGACATTTGTGGAGATCGGTATTACTGGTGGGACACCATCCTGTGAGAGAGGTCTGCACAATATGTGACAGTGCTTGAGCAGAAGACAATTTCTCCTGCCAGCCCCAGGTTTCGTAGATCAGTGTCTGATGCAAGTTGCATCCTGGAGGCCAATTATTGACATGCAATGTCCACCCCACGAGCTGGAGGATAATGGAAACTTCACTGGAAGGTAAATAAACTAAGAGGCACCAGTGGTGAGACCCTGTTACCCCCAAACCCACCCTCTATTTGGCACTTGTGATGCCATATCTGGATTCCTGCATCCAGGTTTGGGCCCAACAATACACAGGAGGGCGTGACAAACTGGTACAAGTACAGTTGAGGGCCACCAGGAACCACACTTGTTTAGCTTGGAGACAAGGTGGTCTTACGTAGCTTGGGGATGAAGTAATGGAGAGAGGATCTAATTAGTGTCTCCCATTTGTTCATGGGAGGGTTTTAAAAAAAAAAAAAAAAAGAAAAAAAAAAAAGAGAGTAACCCCAAGTTTCTTTGCCAAGTAGCCCAGAGAGATACCCTGAGAGGCTGCACAATCTCTGTTCCTGGAGGTTTTTAAAAACATCAACCAGGAAAGGCCCCGAGACAATCCTGAATCCAGCTTTGAGTTGGAGGCTGGTCTAGATGGCCTACTGTAGTCCTTTCCTGGGTAACTTTTTCCCTGTGATTCTTTAACAGGAATGCCTTCAACCCCCAGGACGTTGACGTGCTGTGCATGTGGACATGGCAATGCTGTACTTATGCAGACGACCAGCCTGTCTCATCATAGGCAGAGGGAGTCCAGCAGGGGAGAAACGACATGCCCAAGAACCCATGAAGCTCAGGACCCCCATGCACCCAATCTGTCCCTGTGACTGGGACAGATGTCCTGGACTCTACTTCACTGTTGCTACTGTTGTGTCTTCAACAAGGGCCACAGTAAGACTACAATGTGATGGAGAGCAAATCACACCAACAAACCCACCAGGTTTTGTTCTCGTTGATGTCTCTGACAAGGTATTTAAGGATCTTTTAAGCGGTGACATTTAAGTGATGCTCCCGTGCTGATGTTTTAGTGGGGCATGAGACTGCATGAGCCTGAGAGAGCATCAGGAGTCTACTTTGTCTACCCAGCAGAGTTGATTTAGGTCTATAGCCCAGCCATTTTCATGACCAAGGCATTCAGTTAACAGCATGAAGAGGCTAGCACTTCAACACCTCTCCACTCCCAGAGTTTCCCCTGGAGTCTGGCTGGCTGCAAATTCCCCTGTTGTCTTTTTTTGAGCGGATCAAAAGAAATAAAGCTGCCGCGTGTCACCTAAACCTTGAGCAAGCACAGAGGTCTGCCCTCCAACCTCTGTGGTCCTTAAACATTTCCATTTGGCACTGCACCCCTCAGCAGCAACCCTGACCACCTCTTTTCCTAAGAGATAGCGACCAGCTGAGTCGTCTTTGCTTTCAGTTACTGTAGTGTTTTAGTGGAGTAAACCGCGTTTTACTTGATTTAAATTAATGATGCATGGCACGAGCCTTTTGTCTTTATTTGCAGTTCTAAGTACTTGCCCAAGCACATCTTCTGAGGCACAGAAGAGGCCCCACTCTAGTTTTCTAAGTTGTAATTACGAAGTCTAGTAGCACTCAATGCAGGAAAATTTTTACATAAAATGTATTTATACCCCAACAACATAATGCGAACAAATAAAGTAAACAACTTTCATTTCTGTGCACTTGGAAGCACTTATACATGCCATTAGAGAAACACAGTTGCCTTCACTGAAAGGAAAATAGCTGTGCTTTGTTTTTTCTATGGGTTTGGTAGCTTTTTAACCTTCTTTATGTTGNTTAACTTCTTTTTTTTTTTTTTTTTTTTTTTCCTAGTTATTTTTTTGTTTAGGGTTTGTTTTTTTTTTGGGTTTTTTTTTTTTTTTTTTAATAGCCATCCTTAAACCTTTTGTGTTCTCACAAGCACTGGAGTATTCCAGTAGACTGGCCTTGAGTTTCTGGGTCCCTGCCACCACCAGGGTGGAGACTGAGAAGAAGCACAACTAACACTTTCTGCAGAAACCCCTTGTTCACTGTGGGCCAGATTGTGCCATCAATTTTTAAGCAATTCTACACTGGCAGCAAAGTAGATTTCTGCTTAAAAATTGATGACTTGATCTAGCCTTCTGTTGCTAATCATATATTATGAAGACTACTATAACCTAGTCTGATTCTCTTTTTAAAGTGAAAAGAAACTATGAAGCAGCCTGATCCATTATATGAATCTACATTTTGTGAAGTCTAAATTGGATTCTTAAGACCAAAGGCTCTGAATCAATAAGTCCCACTGGTGGTTCGGGTGTTAGACATCACACTGGTATCTGACAGGCAAGCTGGTTCCTTGAGGTTCCTCAAGTCCTCTCCATAAACAAACAACTTCAGGTCACTTTACTATTTCTTCAGAGTTTCTCTCATCTCTACACACCAACTGACAGTGACTGAAGACCTGAAATGAGAGTGGGTGCATGTACAGCTCCAAGAATTACATGGCCACCCCAGGCACCTCCTCTCCCGATGTGACACAGGGGCATCTTTCAGAAGCCACTGCAAACCATTTCCCTCTCCTTAGAAAACATTATGTTTGGCTTACAAGGGAAAACAAACACATTTCTAGAAGCATGAAAAGAAGTTTGAACGGCAGGTCACCTTTTCCCCAAATCACTTGACGACTGTTTTGGATGGATCAGTTGGATATGAGGTTTTCTGTTTTATTCTTTTTAAAGAATTATTAAATTCAGCCATAAAGATACTTTCAATTTTAAAACTTCTTAAAACGTATAGGGAAGGCTTTAATATCACATTAGACTTCAACAACAAAAAAGGATGGGTTTTTTAGGGCACATAACAAACCAAATTCAGGGAAATGCCAGTTGCTTTCTAATAGGAGGAAATGAAACCGCAAACTTCTTAATGACTTGATAGTCCCTGATTCAGAATTCTTAAATTTCAGGTTTTGACCTGAATTAACTTTACCCAGCAAATAAGGTTATCTCAGTCTATCGCAAACTACACTGGAGCAAAGCCTGCACTCTCACACACATTAAAGCTCTACAGAGCAGATGAACCAATACCAGCACTCCAACATCAATTAGATCAGGTTTTTTTCCCCAGTAACAAGAGTTTTACTTCTCACAATGAAACACAGGGAACTCCAAATGGCAAACCAGAAATCCTTGCCCAACAGGATACCCAATAGACTGCAACAGTACAAGACCACCACAGCCCATCAATATACACCTTAATTATCTAAAATACTAATTCACGCAGTTCGATCCCCACCTGTATTCCAACTAATCAGTGTTTAAAGTATCTTCACAGATAGGGTTATTTATTTATATACATCCACTGCTGCAGAAGAGAAAACTAACCTGCACTTTAAAAAAATAATATAATTCTAACTCATATTACATAATAAAATCCCACTCTCTTGCTCTTTTTCCCTTTTAACTCCTTATGAAAATAAATAAGCCAATTTTTACTGAGAAATGCTCCAGGGCTAAATAATATCCTTCTCCTTGCTTACAAGTTGTTATAGTTACATTAACTGCAAGGCAACAGCTACAAAAGCATAATTAAAGCCATAGTTTTAAGAGATGAAACACTTCATATATTTCCCTGATAGAGATCAAGACTCAGCAATGTTCGCTATCTTTTAAGAAAGCAAAAATTACTGCACAGAACAGGGAGAGCAATGAGATTCCATAACACACCAGCAACCTAATTTAAGAGTGAAGCTGCTGAGTTTTAAGAAAAAGATAAATGTGCTTGTCTCTCTTCCCTCCCCTCTGCACCCAGTGTAATGAGGATTCAAAGCTATATATCAATTAACAAATCAATGAAATTTCTCCTGCTGCAAATTCTTTATGAATACAGATAGGATTAAGCAAGCAGTGAGACCTCAAGGTAATATATTATGTTTAAATCATAAAGTTTCCTCCTCTGTCAAAAGAACCATTAACCATTTCACTTTAACTAAATATATTTTTACATGCACACATCCACACACACAGTGTAATATTTCTGTATTTAAACATGTTTACTTCTCTTAGAGCTCTACAAAGATTTCAAATTGCATAATCTCCATTGTCAATTACGGGCTGAAAGAAGAAAGCCCAGACTGGCTATGGAGAAGTTAGCTGGGAATTACACATAAATAATTATACAGACACTGTACGTTTGGGGGAATACACAGGGAAGTTCCTTCTCTTCAGTATATACGGTTTCTGCTGTTCTTTGCTACAGCATCTTTTTATCCATTAACACAGCATTACCAGAAAAAAACAAATTACAATCATCCTCTACAGAATCAGGCTGGTGAATATGCAGCCAGTAACTGCAGCCAGTTTAGCAACATGTAATTCTGAGCTGAACACAGACCCCCGAACATATTAATCATCAGGACCCATTAGTTAGCACGCTGCTCAAATGAGCAGTATCTGAAGGGATAAAGGAGAGGGAGAACAGCATCAAATACTCACCGCCCCGCACTCAGTCCAGCATTTCTGCTACAGCGCTCTCCTGAAGGTTGCTAAGTGTCAGCTCTTGGAGAAAAGAAATCTGACTTGCCTTTGTCACACCAGGAGCTGTAATTTGCCTTGCAGGCATCCACACAGAAGCTTTAGACTAATGGACCATAGCTTGGAAAATACAGCTCCAGACAAAGGCTACTCCTAACGTAAGACTGTTGTCTGGGGTTGGGGAGGGGGAGAAGAGGCTGAGGTTTTTTTCTTGTCACTTTTGAAGTTTCTTACCTTTTCGTTGTAGCAAACAGGACTTTAATGCCAAGCACGTCACACGCAAACACCCAACTCCAGGCTCTGCCTGGTCCCCGTCTCCGCTAGCATGTAGGTAGGCACCAGATGATGCAAAGTGCACTTGATGCAGCCATGTACTTGTACTTCAGCGACGGGGGCCGAAACCCCCCGAGAACAGCAGCTCATTCATTTTGCATGGAGTCGAAGCGCATCCCACCAGCTCCCACCCTCCTCACGGACTGTGCACGCCTGTGTTCCCCAGCTCCAGCTGGGAGCCACTGGGTGCTGCTGCCACCTAGAAGGCACCGCTCCATCAGGGGTGGGTCTTCTCCTCCCTTCCCATCACTTTGACCGCTCACCGGCTCCCCACGCTCTGCCCGGCAGAAGAGGCCCCTCTCATTCCCCCTTGGAACAAACCTTCGCTGCCACACGTTGTGTTTCTAGCCTGTAAACTTCCAGGATTAATCTGCTGTGAC
The DNA here is from genome assembly GCA_013400375.1 of Thinocorus orbignyianus. Taxonomy (NCBI): domain Eukaryota; kingdom Metazoa; phylum Chordata; class Aves; order Ciconiiformes; family Thinocoridae; genus Thinocorus; species Thinocorus orbignyianus. Next base: position 860,615 of record VXBW01006803.1, read on the forward strand.
AGAAGCAATCTTTTGGGGAAAGCTGAAGCGTGCAGGGAGTTCTCCCCTCCCCATTTTCCAAAACCGGTGCAAAGCTTTCACAGCCTGACTCTGAACTGAATGCAACAGAGGAAGGGAGTCTCTTTAAAAGGCAGCAAAGGTTTATGGCCAAATCCAAAAATTCAGACAGAAGCGCAACTGCATTTGCTTCAATGAAATTACACCTGCTTATGCTAGACGTGAGATTTATCCCTGAGCTGTAAAAACAAACACACCAAATAATTTGATTTTCCAGAACTGACACATGCAATAACAGTAAATCTAATTCAGAGGTGTTGCTTCCTCTAAAGGTGACAGTGAAAACAACACTCCTGGAGCTCCAGTTTTTATTCAGCAAAACTCCCCATCGAATGTGCTCAGCCAGCAATAAAGAGCTGATTCCCCAGAAACTGTACTCAAAACACGTCAGGGGCTTAACCCCCCTCCCAGGGCATCCAGCACTCGCTCACAGCTACCCATGGCACAGCACATCACTCCGCCTGGGGAGGGAAATCCCGACCAAGGAACAACCACAATGGTAAGAGGATGTGGGCCACCACCCTGCACATCACCCTTCTCCATCCAAGGGACTCGCTCCTTCAAACAAGCAGGCAGAGCTGCTGTTGGGGTCACACCCTGCTCTCCCCAAGGAAAACACCCGCCACCCAGCCTCTTTACACCAGCTGAGCTCAACGTGAGTGGAAGCAGAGCAGGGAACATGACCATGGGCATTCCCACCAGCAGATTTGAGAGGGTGAAAAGCAGTTAAGGACAGTTTTCTGTCAGTAACTTCTTCCAGACGCATTGGGGAGCAGGATGTTTGTTCACAGCCTAAATACACCCTGCAAGTCTAGTGAGTTTCCTTCCATCCTTCCTTCCTTCCCTCCTGCACATCGTCAACAAGCTTTGGCAGGACCAGCTATGCTCGAGAGACAACCTGTGCCATCCCAAAAGCTTTCCGCTGACTTCCACGGGAGTAACAGGTTGGAATTTAATAAACAAATCTGTTGATGCTGCCTAGGAAGAAACAGATCCAACTTCTCCTTTCTTGGATGTGCAGGAAGCCCAGCACTAATAAGAATTCATGGCCAGATAACAATTTTTGCACTGAAGCAAACAACTAAGTCCTTGAGTCTTGACACACACATGGAACTCACTTGTGAAGAAAGCAAGGGGCATTTTTACGGACAAGAGAAACAGCACCTGAAACTGATTAAATGCTGTAAGATATACACACGTGCTACATTTTAAATCCAGGTTCCAATACTCATTCAACATAATTGGCTTAAACTTGCAAATTAAGATAGAATTAATCTGATAACTACGACAACTACTCTTTCTGCTGCCGTTCTCCTCTCTCACTCTCAGCAAGTCGTGCACAACAGGATATGGTGGTTTTCCAGCTGGACAAACGGCAGCACTCCTGAGAACAATGTCAGACTCTGACTGGAAAGGCTGCTAAGAAGAGAAGCCATACTTTGCCATTTTAATATGCTGGAACAGTTTGTGGGAGAGAACTGCTCTTCCCTGAACCTCTCTTTAGTACAAGAAAAGAGATTCAGCAGAACTTTGGAAACCTGTAAAAGTTAAGTAAAACTACATCCCAGTCTTCAAGTTTTTAGCTGGTTACCTAATAAATGAGTTGGGACTGAATTCTAATCTTGTCTTGGTTTTGATATTTTGGTAAGTGATACATATGATACCTACTGTCTGTGCACCTTTCAGTAACAACATGGCTAGGCACAAACACACTGGCTCTGTTCCTGAGAAATAGCTTGCCTTGGTATCAGCATTTCAGCTTCCCTTCCCCTTGTCCCACACTCTCTGCTCCTCCTAAGTTTATTCGTTCTAGTTGCTTTCTATGGAAAGGGCAACAGCAACGGCAGCCTCTGCAACCGGCATCAGCAGAATCTCCTAGGGCTTGGCTTGCAGGCAGCCTCTGAAAATGAAAATCCAGTTTGGGCCCAGTGTCTTCCAGTTTGCACACATGCAACTTGCTCAGTAACTGCCGGTTGTGCCCCTTGTGCTCGTTGTTCTCCGGTGAAACTTAGCTTTACCCATCCCAATGACATAAATTAAAAAAACAGCGAAGTGACTAACTTCAAACATTAATTTAAGATTTTATGTATAGGGTGTGTGTGTGTCAGGTGTCTGATTTCTGATTCCTTAGAACTTACTTTGCCAAACTGATGTATTCTGAAAATAAAAGGCAAAATTTGTACAAAAGTCTTCTTTCGCGAGCTGAGTGTTAAAGAATTATCATTGGTAATGGTAGTTTTGAAACAAGTACTGGAAGTTGCAGCGCTTGGCACCAGTTGCAGTTTGGCTGATGGCCTCTCCCCAGCATCAACTGATGCCATAAACCACCGGGAAAAAAATTCCAGCTCAAACTGCACTGAGTCCCACCTCCCATTGCCAGCCAGCGCTGTGAGCTTCAGCCAGATCACTCAGCAAGAGGGATCTTCTCACTGCACTTTACCTACAGTCTGCAAAAGGAATGAGCTTGCAGCAGGTAATGGGTCAAATTTATGCTGACAAAAACACAACAAGCAGCCAAACCTGGCTGGCTGCAGAGAAAATTGCCCAGGAGAGCTCTCAGCTGATGAAGATCCAACAAATTTAATTCCCGTGCTGCCAAAAATACCAAATTCAAGGCAAGGGGGGCATTTCGGGGCACGCCTGGTGTATAAATACAACACACAACATTCCAGGCTCTCACATGGTGCCCCCTCATGGAACCCCAGCTGGGTCATATCCCCCAAGCTGCTGTGCTCCTCGCTGGAGATAAGGTTCAGCCAAGCTCATAATCAGGGAGTGGGTATTTAGCACCATAAAGAATCTGGGCAGATCTCCATGCACTTGTGCCCAACTCTGGTTAAAATGCCAACGAACAGCAGGGAATCCAAGTACATGAAATTAACTTATACTCTAGACACAGAGGTGGGACCATGTTCTCCCAAACTGATCAAATTCTACTATTGCAAGGCCAGAAACTATTTTCCTCAGAGCAAAATACAGTGTCCCATCACACACAGCCCTGGGAACACCAGCAGAGCCATGGCAGGACTAAAGAAACAAAACCAGTATCACAGAATCATAGAATGGTTAGAGTTGGAAGGGACCTTAAAGACCATCGAGTTCCCACCCCCCTGCCATGGGCAGGGACCCCTCCCACTGGAGCAGGTCGCTCAAAGCCCCATCCAGCCTGGCCTTGAACACCTCCAAGGATGGGGCAGCCCCAGCTTCCCTGGGCAACCTGTTCCAGTGCCTCACCACCCTCACAGGAAAGAATTTCTTCCTAATATCTAATCTAAATCTCCCCTCTTTCAATTTAAAACCGTTCCCCCTTGTCCTGTCACTGCACTTCCTGACGAAGAGTCCCTCTCCAGCTCTCCTATAGCTCCCTTCAGATCCTGGAAGGCTGCTAGAAGGTCTCTCCAGGGCCTTCTGGGGAGATCAGCAGCTGAGACCCCCAAATCCACCCTGTGTGTGTGCAAGGACTGGATCCAAGGGCTTCTCATACAGAAATATTTTTTTGGAGGGGGAAGAAAAAAAGTTTGAGTAAGGCACTCAGTTTGCAGTTTATTCCAGTTTGAACATAAGGAAAGTGGTACTATAGCAACAAATTCATGTTGTGAGGCCAAGAGTACAATTTTTGAAGGTGGAGAGGTAGCTACCCCTAGCAGCTGCCCTCACACTGCTGGATCTCATTTGCAGACCAGTAAGCTTGCAGTCCTACAGTTGAGATAAAAGCAAAAAAGAGGTTTATATCCCAGCTCCTGCACCTGCAGTGTTCAAAGTGCTACTTCTGCCCTACTGGAAGAGAAACAAACATTTCCCAAACTTGATCTGCCTTTTGCTATTCTGAGGCATCCATCCTACCTTGAAGCAAAACATTTTGTCATTTTCAGGAAACAAAAATCAGTCCTTTTCAAAAAATTCAGAGCACAACAGTAATTTTGTTTAATCTTTAACAACCTAGAAGCTTAAAACCTCCCACCCCATTGTTGTGATCATCTACTTTCATCACAAATTATTGAGCAGTGACAGCAGTGAGCAATCTTCTAATTTATCTGAAATTTCCTATTATTTTCAAAAAGAGGGGGAGGTGAGGGATGAGTGAGGAAACATTTCATAAAACTTACATCCTGGATTCAAAAAGGGATATGAACATGTCCATACACTGCACAAACCAACTTTCCAGCATCCATGGATTGATAAGGAAAGTTTGAATACTACCTTGAATCCTAAAGGCTCATAAGTGACAGACTAAGTAACATTTACGAAAGCCTGGGTTGGCAATATCCCAGAAGGGCTTTGTTTGTATTTTAAACTAAGGCCCTTGAAGCCATGTATGCACTTCATAAACGAATAGAGGGCACGAGCAATTGCTCAGTTTGCTTTGTCTAATTCATCTCATTATGCTCCTGATGGTAGCCGAGCAAAAGCAGAGCTGAAAAGCAATTTTCTGAATAAAATGCATACAAATGTCCTCTTACTAAAAGATTAAAAGAAAGAAAAGAAAAGAAAAAGAAACATCCTTAGATCCTTAATGCACATCCTTAGTGCATGTTTTCTTGTGTGTTTTGGTACTTTTTATCTTAAATGTATATGGGCGTTGTTGGAGATACACATGTAAAATCTCTTTAGACTCTTCAAACACCACCAAAAAGAACAGGGAGGTAATGAACATCTTAATGACTGAAGAAAGACTGATGATAAACAACTACAAAGCAAAAGCAACTCATTACATGCTTAGCTAACTGAACTAGACCAGCTGTCAGCTTGCCAACAGAAGGACCTTAACCACTATGAGACTGTCTGCAATCGCAGAGGGCAGGCCACGAGGACCCAGGTGGACCTTTCCAGTCTGAGCTACTAAAATAAGTGATCTACAGCTCCTCTTTCTGCATCTCCTTGAGAAATAAGAGCATCATCCCAAACACTGCCATGTGCCAGTAACAGGTACCCCAGGACACGGGCAAGTTCACTTTCACAGGTGCTCTTCTGAAGCAGAAAAATTGATTTACTTCATCATTGTTAAACAAAAGATCAGCAGGATTCCAGGTCAAAGACTGAGGCCAGCCACCTTGCCGCCCTCAAACTCTTTCATGCTCTTCTAAGATCCATAGCAGGTTCCTTACTTTTCCACCTGCTAAATATTTAGTTCTATACAAAAACCAACCTAACCCTACCAGGAACACTTAAACCATCCTGCCACTCTCAGAAGTATTACACTCATTTTGCTGAGCAGTATCCAGGTTTTCCAGGTCCGCATCTGTACATTTACAGACTAACTCAACTCATGCTGAAGTTCACAAACACCCTCCCAGCAATTATAAAGGGAATTTGGTCAGACTCGGAGGGCACACAAGCGTATGTCCCGCCAGCTTTGAAATTCATCAAGGTGGGGAGTGGGGAACTTCAAGCAGTGAAACACTGAAATTCTAGAGACAACTGAGTTCTATGTTTAATGCATCATTCAAACTATAAATTGAAATTCTTTTTATGGCATTAAGATGAATTGCATTTTTGTGAAGCAGACCATCGCAAGAGATATAAGGCACACAGATTTTTCAATGTCATTAAGGCCAATTTTCTCCTCAGAAAAAGAGATGTTCATGTAACAGTTTCAAAATACAAGACAGCAAAAAAAAATCCTAAACGTTTAAGACATTTTAATTATCTGTTGAAAAAAAATTTTTAGTTTGCTCAAATTAGTGTTCAAGTTCCTGCTAATCAATCTGTGAGCATCAAAGAAACTTTAGTGGGTGATCTAACTCCACTGCCTGAGGGCAAATTGTGCTGAAACCCACTGACAAACTAAGGTCTCCCTCCCCGGTGGAGCCAATGTTAGGAATCAAGCCAACATACCATCCTCAGAATTAAAAGCCTGAAGTGAAAAAGCTTTCTAAATACATGCAATGCATAAGACAGTATATACTACAATTTACATAAAGATGTAATGCATATAAATATTTGAATTGCAATCAGCCAGTGGCACACATGGAAAAGCATCCTGAGGCAGATATCGCTTCAATTATTTAAGTGTTGCAAGTTGATAGTAAGAGCATCTTCTTATATTTTAGAGGCACGCTCCAAATTATTATGCAGTTCAGGCAAGTTTGTGACTGTGCTTAGAGAGAGACAGGACAAAATTGGGACCTTATTTTACTACAGCATACAGCGAATTCTAGAAGACCTTTAGTGTCTCCAAATACGTAGGCGTGTCAAAAGTTCCCTTGATATCAGGAATACAACACCGATGCAAACATGAAAAGCACGTTTTATGTAGGTGGGTATAAATATTTACCCCCAAATGGTATGTATAGCAACATTCTATCTCTCTCTAACCCACAGGTACAGTACGGGCATAGATTGGGCAGGAAGAAGAAACCAGAGAAGGGTCATTTTCTGGCTGCACTTTTGCTTTTTGATTTGCTAAATGAGAAAATTGTGAATGTAACATTTCACTACGTAGCATAACACAATCAGACGAAACCCCTTCCACTGCACACTAAGTTTTCCCCTCTGAATTACTTTTTCAGAAATTATTTACCTGCTACAGTAACAATTTTTAGGAAACCAAATTTTAGCCTACAATAGAAAACATGTAGTAAATGCATGTCTTAAAAAAGGTTGCCCTTTTCAAGTAAGCCACCACATGGCACAAAAGTCTGTCACTACTCAGACAAACACAATCAAGGTAACAAAGAGCTGTGTGGAACATCTCAGCCAGCACGGTGCTTTTAGGTATGCTCAGCACAATTTTTCTTAGAACACTGCTCTTTTCTTCAGCAGTCTCTGTGGCTTTTCTCCTTAGAAGGTTGCTTTTTTTATATGCTCACCTTATTAGTAACCAAACAGCTTCAATATAAATTAGACTAGCGAAGTGACATCACTAGTGTACTAATTTGGTTTTCTCTCATCTGCTACAGAGACCTTAGACCAGACAAGGTCTTGAGATGAGAACAGAAGAATACAGTAAAGTTCTGAGTTGCTTTTTTCCAATAATTTTTTTTTAAGAAAAGTGTTATTGAATTGCTATTATTTGACAGCCTTCATAATGCTGTCCAAGCCTAATTCTCTTGCGAAAATTGATTCCATAGGTGGCTCCGACTATACACAGTCCCAGCTGCTGATGTATCATCCCAGAGATGTGTAATGAAGAGTCTAACCTCGGTGCTGCTGAAGTCGAAGGGGGTGAAAGGCAGGCTCTGATGGGTTTGGGAAAGAAGATGCTACTTTTTGTTAGCACAGCTTTGTGTATGTACCCAAGTGCAAGACCAGGCGAAGAAAATACAGCAAGTTTAAACCGCCTTTGATCTTCACTTAAGGCCAAAGTTTCTAACTGGGTGTTGAAAACAAAGAGGGCTGTGGAGAACACAGGAGTGGGCTATCTTCTGTTCCCAGCTAAGGAGCCAGAGAGCAGCTGCATCTGCATCACTGGTTTGCCACAAAATTAGAAGAAACAGTTAAATACAGGGATTCAGCCTGGATGTAGCATCTGCTTGATTAACATACAGTGAAAAGAAAAACAGAGGAAAGCGTGAGGTTTCCACCCTAAACTGGCAGTCAGTAGCTCTCCTGAGCCACAGACACTTTCGTAGGTGGCTCAGGTTATTCTCGAGGGACCAGTGCAACAGCCACCAAAGTTCAATGATTACCTCAGTTGCATCCTAAAGAACTTGAGTGAGTTTAACAGCTGGAATCATAGGGAATGCGAGGAGATTTTCTAGCACAAATCTGTGGAAAGACTTTAAGCCAGGGATTCAGTCAATATGCCATCTTTTTTGAGACAAGCTAACTACATTGCAGTGGTTATTTGTAGTCCAGGCTTAGACATATCATTTGTCTTAACTGAAAGCTTTACAGCTGAGCAATTCCACCTACTGTTTAAAAAGCCTGCCTCCCAGAAGAAACACTAGACACAATTGCCAAATTATATGCAATATTTTCCACTATCTCCTGAAAACAAATACAGAATAGTAAAGACATTCTGCAGTTGAAATACCATAACCAGGGTTCTGTTTAGGGTGACTAAGCATTCGTTGCCATGCTCAAGCCACTAGCAGAGCAAGTGACACATTTTAAACGGTTGTCTGGTGGTTTTTCCTAATAAGAAGGGAAGTCTCCTGCCATTCTCCCCACTTCTTTACAAGCAAATGCCACAGCACTACCCTGAGCTCTCCTTCAGGGGCTTCTCTGTTCCTGTTCCCCTCTCCCACAGAAATCCTTACAATTCCCCTCTTGTGTGTTTGCCCCAGTTCCCTTGCTCCATGAGACTTCTCTGCACTCATACTAATCCTATTACTTCTCCGATGCTGCTCTGCATTTAAGCTTTTTCAAAGGTTACCAAATACCTATAGTTTCATGGCCAAGCCTCTCCCCAGGCACATCCTTTGTTCTCCGCTGCTCTCAAGGGGTAAATCCACCCTTCATAAGCACCTGAGCCGCTCATGAACCTCATCTGTAAAATTGAAAAATCCTTCACTGTCACATGTAATCATTTTTCACCTCATTAGTGGGACTAGGCAGGAGGGATACAGTGATGTTGCTCTAACACAGCTGAAGCCACTAGTGATAAAAAACCATCCATTGGTGCAAAACTATGGGTGCTTATTTCAGGTTAATATGGGCCTATTTCAATGCATCTGAAGTCTACCATGTCTTTCATGTCAAATCCCAAAACTAGAGCAAACCAGTTCCATTAATCAAAGTCAGAACGCACACATACAGCTTCTTGCACCCACTTAACTACATTTGTTTGAAAACACATTAATTCTGTAAGCTTGACTGGATTCCCCCTTTCACAGCTGTACGGTTTCATTACCCCCCTCCTAGAACACGCTGCACCAGCAAACAATCACGTCAGGCCTTATGGATATAAATGAGAAGTTTTATATAAATAATCACCTAAACTGTTTCCTAGTGAGCGGAGAAAATGCTATCAAAACACACAGAAAAGGATATTCAGATGCAGCTGTCTTAGAGAAAAGGAGAATGGAAAAGATTACTCTAAAAAACCCCAACATCCAGCTAAGAATATGGGAGAGAAAAGCCAGTAAAATCCTTTTCCTTCAGTGCAATCCCTCACCTACGCGCTATTTACATGATTCCTCACAGTATGTTTTGTCCTTATTCCAAGGTTACGGGGACTGAGGGGAATAGGCAATATTGATTAATGGTATCTGAGAGTTTGAAGAGCTCAGCTGGAATTACACATTCTTTGAAGGGTGTTATCTTCTCAGAAGAGCAGGTGCAAAAACCATCTCAGCTTTAATTTATTTTATTTTCTGCTTTTCTCAACCACATCTCTTTAATGCAGATGAAAAAGTTTATTACTCATTATCTCATACAGCTTGATAAGCTTCTCTCACAAAATTGGAGAAAGACTCAATCTCAGAGCACATTCAGTCAGCACCTCAAAGGGAAAACAAAGCCAGAAGGCCAGAAACAGTCCCCAGAATGATGCAGCCAAAAGCCACAACGCATCACAGAAGCCTGATGTTGTGTTGCTTGTACACAAAATATTTTAGAATCTTAGAATCATTTAGGTTGGAGAAGACCTTTAAGAACACTGAGTCCAATCACTAACCTAACACTGCCAAGTCTACCACTAAACCACGTTCCTCAGCACTAAATCTACACTTCTTTTAAATACTTCCAGGGATGGTGACTCATCAACTTCCCTGGACAGCCTGTTCCAATGTTTGGCAATCCTTTCTGTGAAGAAAATGTTCCTAATTTCTGATCTAAACCTCCCCTGGAGCAGCTTGAGGTTATTTCCTCTTGTCCTATCACCTGTGACTTGAGAGAAGAGACTGACCCCTACCTGGCTACAACCTCCTTTCAGGTAGCTGTAGGGAGCGAGAAGGTTCCCCCTCAGCCTCCTTTTCTCTAGGCTGAACAACTCCAGCTCCCCCAACTTCTTCTCAATAGCCTTGTGCTCCAGATGGCTCACTAGCTTCATTGCCCTTCTCTGGACACTCTCCAGCACGCTCTGAAAAGGCAAAATGAAAAATTACAGAGACAACACTAACCACACTAAACTTGTATTTGTTCTCTATAATCCTCTTAGCTTTTAATTGTCAACCTAAGACCAGGTATCTCCTAAAATCTCATGTCCACACGACAGACATGCACTGGAGCTCAAGCCAGTTAATATCTGCAAACACACAGTGTCAGCCAGGAAATACAGACCATAACCCCAGCAGAGAGGCACTCCATCTGCAGAACAGCTGCCACATTCCCCGCTCGCCCCTTTCCTGCCCTCTGACAGACCAGTTCTCGCTCAGACGTGTTCCTACTCCTCTTAGCTTGACACTAAAAACAAAACACTTAACCTGCTGTAGCACTGTTGCTCACATGAAAACTTCCGATTCTATCTAGAGAAAGGATCCTAAATTTCTGTTTAGACATTGGATATTTGAACCCAGAGAATATGCAGAGATCCTGCCGAAGTCAGCAGACAGCGCAGGTGTTAAACACCTCTACAACTAGGACATTTTTACTTAGCTGTCCAGACCGCAAGGTAGGATACTATTTTTAACTCCTGGTATTTTGAGGAATCTAAGCCATCACTTTTATGTCATTTCCTACTCATTCTCCACAGTTTTGCCCCATTTTCTCACCCACATCATTGCAAGAGTTTTCCCAGCTCTTTCCTTAAAAATCTTGAGATAACAGAGCTCAAGTAGTTTCTGTTTTGTTGTTAGAACTTTCTTCTCTTCCAGCCTTACAGGATTACATCAACCTCACCTGGGGCATCTATCTATTTATCCATCTGCCCTCCCTTTTTGAGGCCACTTGAGCCTCATCTTTGGTGTGTGCATCATCCTACTCTCTTCAGTTCAGTTGTCCTCTCTGCCTTTCTCCCTTTTTTGATTCCCAGCCTCATTTTACTCCCCGATATCCATGCAGCAGAAAACCAGCAGTGGTTCAAAGAAGGAGGGCAAGAGACATCCACATGGACAAAGAGATCCCCACCACCATCACCTGCCAAAATGGGTGTTCTTAGGGCAGAAGAGAGGGCACAATGCTTTCACCCTGTCTAGTCAGAGAGCCCCAGTATCGGAGAATCTGCCTCTCTGTTACGTGTTTTGTCCAACACACCAGGGGCCCACACCGTCCAGCAACCAGTTCCGTATTCAGCCCCACCAAAGCTGTGTCCTGAACCCACCCACAACTCTCCTGGCCAGGGAATGACTGTATTTTTCAGGTGGAATTTTCTACTGCTGTAGGGAGACACCATGAGGGAAGGAACCAGATCTCCCAGGCAATTAAGGTCCCAAAGAGGTTTCTAAAAAGGTGGAGGTATGCTTGGGTTGGCTGAAGAACAATGAAGATAAAGGAGGATTCAGGGAAATGTGCTAACAGAAACTCTTTGGCGAAACTGATGGGCCATTACCTTTTCTCTCTTCCTTGTTAGCGAGCTGCTCAGGAAGCAAAGGCCATGCACCAGCAGTTGAGAAGAATCCAGCCTGAGGAATGATTAATGGACAGCCCTGCAGCTCACCAGTGAAAAGAACAACTCTTATACAGCTTCACTACGCTAACATTTTCCAACATACTTTTAAATGCCCAGAAAAAAACCCACCTCAAATGTGTCATGGGTGGCTCGTTAAGAAGCAAACACTGCACTGACAATTATTCACTGATACGCTGTCTTTGTCGCTGGCTGGGGCTAAACAACACACAACCTGTGATACCACAAATCCTCCAGGTGCCAATGACCTTACTGATCTAGAAATAAAACTATTTAAGCCAGTGTGAGGACTTTTCTTATTTACAAATAATATAAATGGACTGACATGACTCTGTTTCCAGTACAGCAGGCGAGGCAAACTGTACAGAGCACTGTGGCTTTTACTTCCAAAAAATCACACAATATCACCTGCCAAAAGAATGGATAGATGCAGAACATTTATGTTACTTTAATGCCATGTCAAACACAGGAACTACACAGTCTTATAGAGTCTACACATTTACATACATGCATAATCACCAATTTGTGGGAACGCTTTTGTTCACGATTTTTCAAAGATGCTCCAGCTTTTCTTAAGGTCACACATATTTTACTCACTGATTAATCAAAAACAGGGGATGCTACTTTTCATCACCACACAGTGTAACTCAACAAAACGATGAAGCCTTTGCTTATCAAAGAACTGTTTAAAAAAAAAAAACAACAAAAAACCAACAAACTCTTGAGGTCAGGATAACAGTGTAACCTATGGAGAGAGTGATTACAGACTCCTGGAAGACGCTTCTGCCCAAAGTGAGTTAGCAGACACATCCTCAGATTAAACTTTCATCAGCAGATCTCTGTATTTCATCAATCTTTCATTACGGCATAGCTTAGAAAATCATCTGGTCGGGTGTTATTAGAAAACCTCTTCATCTTCCAAAGCAAAATCTACTCAAATTACTAGAAGCAAAACAGAGTTAAAAAGGAGGGCCTGCAGGTCATTATGAGGTTCATATAACTCAAGTTAGAGGAAAATACACATTTTTACAATATTTTAAAATTGAAACACTGCCTTTCACAAGAAATCCAATATAATTTATTATGCAGGCTCCTGGACCGGAAGATGTAGCTGATTAATAAAATTCACATCCAACAACTTCTGGCAGAGCTTCATCCCAGAAACTGAGATTTCATCAACTTTCTGGACAGTTAGTCCACCAAAGCAGCAGTGTGATTCCCTCACGTCTCTCTGACGATGGCAAACTCCTAACCAGGGAGAGCTGATTTTGCAGTCAGTGAATGGTTCTGCTGTTTCTCACCTCAGGACCAGTAAGTAATTTTACCAGGATGAGCCCAAGGCCTGCATGCTAATGTCTAGAGGCATGGCAATTCCCAGCTCAACAATATGGTTTTCTCAGCTCAGGTTCTTCTGTCACCAAATGCTTTATTCCTGTGTCTTAGTGCTTCTCCAGCAAGTGCTACATCATTTATGTTGCCCTTCAAAGCATGTTTCCTATGCTAAACCTCCCCATGCCCAAAACACTTCATACATCTGATTATTCAGTCGTTAAGTTTGTTCTTTCTGCTTCTCTTTTGGCTCTTCTGCTATCTAATACCACATGTGGTCCAAGTTCACTTACAAGTAATAGCTACGCTGCTACTCCTACAACCTTAGTTTTAAAATGGTTCAATAAAATGTTAAACAAATTCAATTTCAAAAAAATGTGAGCTCCAGTCCCGAAAGTCATACTAGACACAAAATTTCTGCAGAAGCACCTATCAAATTTCTTACAAAGGGCTAAAAATAGCAAAGCTCTGAAATCAAACTTCTTATGATGAAAAAAATCAGACTCCAATAGAAGCGGCTAAGAACATTATTGTGCCAGAAAATGAAATATTAAGGCTGGTTTTGATTGTGTGTTCATATATTGAACCTTCAAAAAACTATTTTTTTGCTGTTATTTACAGCAACCAACCCTGAAAAGTCACGATCTCTAGAAAAAAACACACGTTCACTTTCAACACAGAAAGACCAATTCCCACTTCTGATGGTAAAAACACAAGAAAAGATCAGTTTGCTTGCTCTGCCACATTCTCTGTAATGTCAATGTCACAAATAAAATCTCTTCTCAGGAAAATAGCAGAAGATTCTTCTACCTTTTATGACAAAGACAGAGAACCCTCAGTTTGTTTGGGGTTTTCTTGAGGTTTTTTTGTTTGCTTTCAACTTGGATGTGCATTTCTCCCACATACTCCATAACTTTTTTTTTTTCTTGATAGAAACATGAATTTCTGCAGAAGTCTCATCAGCACTGGAATTCATCTTTGGTCCCCAGATATGACATGAAAAAGGGCAGGACTGGGATCAGAGGTGCATTTTCCTGTGCCTTATACGTAGCTTTTGGTAAATACTGTGGGATACCATGGCAGATCCATAGCTCAGAGCAGACAACAACCTTTCCCATCAACTCCTGTCCTTCTGGACTTACATTCCTCTAGGAGAGTTTGCTATTGCTTCCCACCCCTAGATACATTTCACCGAAAGCTTATGACATTCTTGGGGCCAGATGATTGCAAAAGTCACATTTCTCTTAAATGTCACCTTTCCACATGGATGCTTCTATCACCAGCTCTGTCTTTAGGAGAAGCAGGTACCCAGCCTGGAGAAATGTGACTTATTATTTTATTTTATAAACATCATAACGGAATTATATTATTTTCCAAAGAAATTTAAATACTCGAGAAAAAAGCATGATAAATGCTTCAAAAAATATTAACAGAAAGCAAAGCTGGCTTCCTCTACTCTGTAAAGCTGCATCGCATTTAGGTGCTTCTTAAGATGCTCCGTTTATTTCCTGACCAAAGCAAGCTACTGTAAAATCTGACTTGAAGGGAAATGTCCAATGCACTCATTTTCTAAGGCAAACAAAGCACTGTAATGGTTTATTCATAAGAAGTTAAAACCTTTCTACTTCCCACCATTTCAAAATGGATTTGTCCCTTCTAGATGTCAAAAATCTGCACCAATGGAAGTGAACAGAAGTGAAAAACAGTAAAAAACCCACATCCCAACCATCAGCCATTTTAAAAAGTAAAAAAAATAAAAATAGAAAGATAGAAACAGAAACACTTATCATAGAATAGTTTGGGTTGAAAGGGACCTTTAAAGGTCACCTAGTCGAAGCCCCCTGCAATTTAGCCAGAGATAATCAGTAACTTTGAGGTACTAAAGAAGTTTCACGCAATCTTTTACTGGGAAAAATTTTTCAGGTCCAAAATGATGTTTCACATCAAAAGTCAGAGGCAAGAAATCCAAACAACTCCACTACTGCAAACATCTCAATAATCAAACACAGACACAAAAGCAGCAGCGCGTTAACATTCAGTCTGGATGTGTCAGGATGGCTACTGTGCCAAGATCCTGGAATTACTCAACATGAACAGCAACGTTTTCAACGCATCAAAATGCTGAATGGTGCAGGGAGACAGTTCACTGCCCCGCTCCAATCCAGTCACCTTCATAACCCTGTTCCCACAGCACCGTTATATGACAACAACGAAGGATGCTACCAAAAGGAGACCAGTCAGGAGCGAAAGCGAAGGAAAGACTGGCTCTGTGGCAGGAAGGCCTTTGGCCCACACTCATGGTTGCTCCCTACAGCAAGGAAGAACTTCAGCTCAAAGGCAGTCAGGTTTTAAGGACAAAGCTCAGTTTTCTGCAACACCCTTAGGAATTTTCATGCATCAAAATCCTTAAGTCGTTGCAATGGCTTAAAACCATTACTCTTCCCTCAAGCCAACTTTTTTCACCATCAAATCAAGTATCTCAAGGGAACACACGCATACAGCCAGAGTGTAAGTAGCACATTTATCTTGGCCCAGGAGGAAGACCTGCTTTCACATAGCCAGTAGAAACATACCACTGGACAATTTGAAAAAACAGGGTTTTATTAAAAAGTATCTGAAACAAAATAGTGCTGTGTGTGCAGTTTTATGCACCTGGCTGAATTAATCTGAAAGGTTTGCTCAATACAGGTTTAGCAAGACAGCATATAAGTGATAAACCACGAGAAGCAGAGATTTTAAAAAGTAACACCGGCAAGAGAAAGAATTTACCCATCCTCTCACAGCCCCTGGGACACAATTACTCAATCAAATAGCTTTGATTCCAAACAGGGAGCACGTGTGCTCTGTATCAGGGGACAGCAATAGCAGGGAGTCAGGAGGAACAAGGAGAGGGGAGACTCACCGGCCGTTGTCGCGCCCCACGCCCCAGACTCTGATGCTCACGATGGGCTGCGAGTGAAGAACTGTGCGGTCCATGGGGTCGATCAGGTTCAGCATGTCATTTTCCAGTATAAGGTACATGTCTTTGCCCTGCAACTCCAGACAAAGTACAGTTACACAGTACATCCCCCTCTCAAACCGCCTGGGATCAAGGTGTTATGCCCGTGCTGTTCAGACTTGCACGCTCTTAATTTACTTAAAAGTTTCAGTTTGTTCCAAGAGCAATTGAAAACAAGCTCATTCACTGCTGGTGTGAAAAAGATCTAAGATAGTAAAAGATATTATCTTGCTACTACTATATTTTTAAACACCCTCAATTACAAAAAGCTTTGATGTCTTTTAAACGCAACTGTTTGACTCATTCAACCTCAAGCTACTGAGTTACTCAACAAATTACGTGTTTATCCTTTCTGGAGTAAATTCTTCCAAACTTATTATGTCAAGAACTGCATTAACAGTAAAGGCTCACATCAAAACCTGTGCTCTTAAGGCAGTTTCTTCCTTCAAACAACATGCTTTGTTTCCACAGACTTTAACCAACAGGTCATGGGAACAGACAGCAATTTGTAAGTGTCAAAGGATTTACAGGATACTCTTTGAAGAATGATTAATTAAAGGGGAAAACCTAGCATTGAGACATGAATGTGAATTCTGCCAATGACTGCAGAATCCTGGAGCCAGGCTTTCTCCCTAGTTCTTCTGGCATGTAAGAACAGGGAGAATGCTTTTCTTTCCCCCTAGAGGAAAGAAATTTAGAGGCAATTTTCCTTTTGATGCTAATCCACAAATGCTAATCTTCCTCCTCTGGTTACCATTTGCAAAAGGTCTGCCGCCTTCTTCTCTCACAGCTACCAGCTCCCTTTCTCAGAGGCTGTACACCTACTCTGCAGACTGTGGGATCCCACAGAAATGGTCACAGACTTATTGCCAAGAGATAAATCAAGCTCCTGCTGATAAGAATAATAAGGAGGAGGGAGCCATCGGCTAAATATAGATTAATTTGTTTCCTGTCCATTGTGCCAGAATCTATAAATGAACAGATAGAATGGAAAGGGTCTGACTTCCCGCTGACACATTTCAAAAATGACCTTTCTCTTCACCTCAGTGACACAGAATCCCTCTTCCTGCTCGGTTACAGTGGCTCAAGTTTTAAATGACATCTAATTTTCTGTCTAAGACACCCTGGAAGGGGCTGCATCCAGTGTTTCCAGGCTAGGCAGGCAAGGTACAGGTGCCACTGACCACCTCTCCCCCTCTAAAATCTCCTAGCAGGGACTCAAAAGGGAGCTGTGACACGGAGCTGGCACCAAGAGGGGTGTGCGAGGAAGGGGACACAGGCGATGCCAACACAAGAACATTCTGCCTGATGGAAAAGTACAGCTGTGGCCGAGATGCAAGGCTGGAGATACCCAGGCTGCTCCCCAGGATGCAGAAACAGATGTAGCTATGATCACCAGAGGTGTAAACGGGGTGAATCAGCAGCACCACGCTGCCTGCAGCACGCAGGAAAAGAAACACAGAAGCCAGGACAGCACCAGGCAGACCAGGATGAGAAAAGAAACCAAACAGAAAACAGAACCACTGAAAGCAAAAGGGCGAGAAATTCGCTTGGGGGTCAAAAGCAGTAAACAGATTGTGTGAAGAACGTTACCAGTTGTCACAAAGATTGCTTTTTTGGACCCATTTTCTACTTACATTTTTATTCCAAGAAGGTAAAATCTGTTCATCATGCAAAACAGACCAGGATTAGGGTAATAAAACGGAATCCAAATTACCCGGAAAAGATTGGAGAATGGGCAGATAAACAACATAAGTCACAGGAAATTATCCTTGCAATGCTCAAGGGATTCTGCAGCCAGAAGCAATATATTTTGCTAAGTTTTGTTGCCTTATTATACTAGAGTTATTTTAGAGATGAAAACACTGCATAGGGCGAGAAGAAATTATTTTGACAGACTGGGAAGTTGAAGATAGACCTCACCGTCTGAGACTGCTGAAGAGTGGCAGAGACCTGATGGTCCAAGATGAAGGGGGCTCTCACTGGAAGAGCCACTCAGAAAAAGGGAGTAAAGGAAAGAAAGGCTCAGTCCCAGCAGCGTTATATACCCAGGGAAGTATTATATACTGTGGTATATAGGTCAATACCAACAAACTATCTTCTTCATGGAAGTGATTTTGTAATGCACAGGAATATAACGCATGAAGTAGCACAAACAGATGAGTCGTATTTTTCTTCTTAAGATTTTATAGAGTCGTGGAAGTTAGAAATTTACAGAGAATTTGTTTGGGAGAAGAGCAGAGGGAATAAAATCCCACATTAGAGCCAGTGAGAAAGCTTCTAAAGGGTCAGGATTTTACCCAGAGTGTGGGGAGGTTTTGTGGTTTTGGTTTTTTTGTTCTGTTTTGTTTTTTGCTAAATCATGAAAACTTGGGAATAGTCCTACTCCTGATTTCACTTTCATTACATTCTAGCTAAAAAAAATCTTTAGGCTACCTTAAAACCTTTATCTGCAGTCATCAGTTCTGAGTTCATAGCAGGTTTCTGCTGTATGTGCTCCATCTGATATGTCAGTGACTAGCACACGTTTTTCAGATTCCTCTCTAAAACATGCCTCTTGCAATCACTCCTGAAGCATTACGTTGCCAGAAAAAGTGTTGTAATGATTTCTTTTAAAATCAAGAAGAGGATTTACTTCCCCTATTCAAGCACAGCATCTCTACTGTTTTGTCAGACTATTTTTATTTTATTTTTTTTAAAATCAATAGTATTCTTAATTTAAACTTCCATTCAGGAGGACCAAAACTTTTTACCAGTTCAGCCTGAAAACCTACAAGGCTTTCCAACAAAGAACAATGGGATTGACAGAGAGAAATACAGAAAAACGCGAACATTAGCTCTGAAACCAAAATAAAGAATGTAATTTAAATTATAGCAGCCTCCCAGTATCTGAAGGAAGCCTACAGGAGAGCTGGAGAGGGACTCTGCCAGGAAGTGTAGTGATGGGACAAGGGGTAATGGTTTTAAATTGGAAGAGGGGAGATTTAGATTAGATATTAGGAAGAAATTCTTTGCTGTGAGGGTGGTGAGGCACTGTAACAGGTTGCCCAGAGAAGCTGTGGCTGCCCCATCCCTGGAAGTGTTCAAGGCCAGGCTGGGTGGGGCTTTGAGGGACCTGCTCTAGGGAGAGGTGTCCCTGCCCAGGGCAGGGGGGTTGGAACTTGATGATCTGTAAGGTCCCTTCCAACTCTAACCATTCTATGATTCTATGACTCTATTTCAAGTTGATCAAAATTTTGTCATCTGAAAAACTGATAGGATTACACACATGTAAAGAGTGGGTTTTTTTCCCTTCCAGGTTCAGCAGTAAGTCCTAAGTCCATGAGTGAAGCACCTCTAATTGCCAGTAAATCCATGTTAGTGTAACCCTCCTGAAAGCAGGTGGAGAATTAGATTTGGCTGAAGTTTAAGTTGCTCTGCGATCAATCAAATAACGAAGATGTTTTTCTAATAGGTTTGTCTGTATTTCCTCTGTGCATCTCACAGCTATAACCCCAGCTTTCCTTTTCTTCTCGTTTTATTTAGTGATCCACCCCCACGTTCCACTCCATCTGTGCCCAGCACACACCCCTTTTCCACTCCACAACACCTCTCCCTTCCTTCCTTCCCTGAGCTGCCACAACATTATCCTGTCTTTGCTGTCAATTCAAAAAGAGCTTGCACGGTTCAGCTGATGAAGGTGTACTGACCCATCACCAAACCAAGAAAGCAAGAGCTGGGCTCTGTTTTTCCCCTCAGTGTGTGGAAATTTGGCATCCTTCAGAACTGGATGACGCTGGTGAACACATTCAAGAGTTACTGGACAGGAACCAACAGACAGACTGATGACATAAAATTAATTTCCTTCTGAAACACTGATAAAATAATCATCTTAAAATAAGCCATCTGTCCATCCATCAGCCTCAATTTTCTCAAACATTTTAGAAGCACAGGTCACACCAATTTAGCTTTCTCTGAAGCCCTTTTGTCACTGGGAAATGCGTGAAAATGCTGTTCCCAAAGCACCACTCTCGAACCTCTGGTCAGGAGAAAGACTTCCACTGATTTCAACAGTTTGTCCCAACATTGTTGCACAGGTGTGCACTAACAGAGGTGTAAATGCAAAGATGATGTCTTTGTGGCATCTGCTGTCCTGAAAAGTTTGGAACGCTTTCTGTCAATGCTTTCCTTGAACCCTTTTACGTGTTCTAGCAGTGACAAATGCGATAGGGATGTCCCAAACACACAGTATGGACGTATTTGCCTACAGAGTTGTTATTTCAAGATGTTTTATGACATGAGAAGGATGTTCCAGCAAAGTTCCCCCCTTTCTTACCTCTCCCCAAATGCCGACAGTGTCTCTGATGTCGTTTTTGCAGTAAGAGAGTTGTCTGATGCAATTGTTCACAGCAACACTACTTTTTCCAGGAGCAAGATCTTCTTCTGCCATTTCTACCCAGCCCAGAGATCGCACAGCAAAGCACTAAAAAGAGAACAGAAAATAGCTGAACAAGTATCAGAGCACTCAATAAGCTACTGTATCCAGCTATGGAAATCTTGTCATCCAACAGAAAACAGTCAGTTAAAATCAAAGATCCCTGGCACAGAGGAGAACAAAATCAAGGCTTTGCAAAGGAGCTTACACTCAAAGATAAATAAATTAAAACAGAATTTGAGAATGGCAAAGTGAAAACGTTCAAAGGAACAAAGAAGAATACATGACTTGCCAGGGAAGGTAGCTGGGGAGGTAAGAAATTCTTTACAGTAATATATTTCTGGTTAATATAAAGGAGGAAACAAGGGAGCAGTAAATAGCAGGACACACAACCACAGAGAAATAAAGGAAAAAGCACAAATATGGACATGGCAGAACTAAAATTTTAGTTACTATCTAGAGCTCTAATTGAAAAGAAAGAAAACACAATTGGATTACATCTATTGCGAGATTCACATTCATTCAGTATATCTGTCTGGCTTTTAACCATTTTTTTGTGGATTACAGTAATAAGTTCTACAGGAAGTTTAACTAAGGTAGAAAACAATAGCAAATTCAAAGCACTAAGAAAAAGATAAGCTATCTTAAGAGGAAAGCAGGCTTATTTTCTAGAAGAAATTAAAAATGACCTTTAAAATAAAACAATCTAATTATACAGTTTTTTAGCAGAAGGATGTTTAGCCAACCAGAGCACTCAGTTGGCAGAACAAGCCAAGGCGACATTACTTTGCACATATGGTGCTTTTTGCAAACAAAACAAAAATGGAAGAAATCGAGTGGCATCATCTCCACCCAACATTTACTAGGGTAAAGAATGAAAACTTTAATTCTGAGGAAACCTCACATATTTGCTCTCGGGCTTGATGGTGGAGGAAATACAGACCTTGCACTAAGCCTATGGGAGTTTGTCTCTGAGACCAGGGTTTCCTCTGGAGAACATCATGGGTATATCTCATTCCCACACTGCCAGAGAAGGATGCACAAGAGACTTACTGGGGTGGCTCCTCAGGAGGCACCAAACATTTATGCTGCTCCCTTAATGGTTCAGCAATAACAGATTCCAGAACGACCCCACACCAAATTCCTGCTCTCTTCTAAGTAGTTAGTATCGCAACAGGTACCACCACTGAACAAAGCCACATGAAATGACATCCCATCTCCGAGCTTGGTTACCCCACAACTCTTTGCTTGAGTCAGTGATCAGACAGTGTATCAGCACAGACACCAAGTTGCACTCACTTCTTACACCCAGATTCTCCTTGCTAGCCATGATGCCTCCTGCAGAAGTGCAAGACTTGGCAGGCACAAGTTCCAAAAGTAGAAGTGAGAAAATTTACAATTAACAACTGAAGATCTGCCATTGTGTAATATCTCCTTTATCTCGAGCACTCCCCTTGCCGTGACAGATCAGGTATGGATGCCAGTCCTTGGTACCCTGCTTGCTTCAGTGCTATTCACGTGTGTCTTCTGAAATGTTATGCTGCCCTGAAACGCTATGTTGCTCTGGTGAACTGATGTGAGATTTTCTCAGTCAACCCAGTTCCCTCTTAGGCAGTCAGTGCAGTTTTGACCTTGCAAAGACCAACACTGATTGTCCAGTGCTGCTGCCCTGTGCCACGGAGCATTCTTTGCTGTCAGCAGCATCCCACAGGTCTTGGGAAGGCAGGCAAGGATCCCGATAGCTGCTTGGAGAAAGCCAGCACTGGTGATCGCTAGGAACCCTGCTGCCTTCCATGGGACCCTGCCCACACAGGCACACAGCCCAGGAGCAGCCAGAGCAGGTCCACGCTACCCCTCTTCTTGAGATACAGTAAATAAACAAGCTTCAGAGTTCAAAAGCAGGCACTGAATATTCATTTGCTGCCTTCTGAAAAATGCTGTGAAGTCAGTGAGTAGATCAAGCTCACGCACCACCGCTGGTGTGCCGTTTGGGAACCACCGTCCTCGAAAACAGACCCCAAAACACCAAGGTGTTTTAAATATGCATAACATGTCAACTTTGGCAAACTAAGGGAGGAATAAAATTCACCCGTGGGTAAAAAGATTAATGAGTTCTTTTCCTTCCTTCCTTTTAAAACTTCTTTCTTCCTTCAGCCTTCTTTCAGCTTGCAACAACGCACCCATCCAGCCCACTCTGCCAAGGAGAAGCCCCAGCCAAGGGTCTGCCTCTTGCACCCCTGGTGCCTGCTCCAGCGAGTCCCTACTGATGCATCTCATCTAAAGCATCAGACAGAAATGCACTCTGCAACTTGTGTGAAACCCTTTAGCGAGTGTGGATAAAAAATTAAAGCCTCTCAACTCCTCCAGATTTTTTGTAGAAGTATTTTTTTTTATTTTTTTTTTGCTTTGCAAGCAAGAAAAGCAATATGCAAATTCTCCCACACTGCTGCTTCCTGACCCAGCTCTGCTGGAAACCCACAAAAGCACGGATTTTCAAGATTTTACAGGGAGATAAAGGATAAGGTGAATGTGGAAACAAAAGGGAGGTCACCACTCAGGGGTGCTCTTCACTTCAGGGCTACAAGAGGTACTAAAATATCCATTTTTTAGCAATTATTAAGGTCAACTAATCTCAAGATCGCAGAATTGGTTTTGGCACATCAGATGCTCCTGAATCTTGCTGAAAGTGCTGCGATGCCCATTGGGGTATTAAATATTTATCTTTGCAAGCTTTTAAAATACAGATTTTTACTGTGCCAGAAGAAATGGTGGTTTTGCAAATACTTCAATATTATTTAATAACAGAATACTAGCAGAGAGAAACATTTTCTAAATCATCTTAAGAGAGGTGAAGCACTAAATATATACAACAAGCATATTGTTTCCTCATTACTCTTCATATCTCAACCACATCTGCAATTTGTTACCTGCTTTCCCAACACAGAGGTAAATATAGTCCTTGCACCAAACAGAGTAAAAGGCCAAAAAAAAGTAAAAATAAAATATGGTGGAAGACAATCAGTTCAAACTGAGAGCAGGTAAATCTCTTACTAGTAAAGATGGTGAACTGTTTTGGTACTTTTTTTCCTGGCCTTTTTTATTGTAGGTTTATAAGTCTCCAGAGGTGGCATCTACTGTATTTCTTTCTCTTCCCAGCCCACTGTCCTGACAGGGGAGTGAGCTGAAAGGAATACTTGTCCATCCTACGTATTCCCCTCCACAGAAGGGCTTGGCTTCCTTCTTCACTTTCATTCCCGCTTGGTGCTTCCAAGCCAGGTAGACGTCAGAGACCTCTTCGGGTTCTGGCACCTGGCAAGTTTTGGTTTGTGTGTTTTACAAGAAGCCCTCACCGTAACCCACATAAAATGCTTCAGAACACCTTGACCAAAACAAACCTATTTCCCAAAGACTCACTGCAAACAAAAACACCTCTCAATAAATCCCAGGAAAGACTCAACGCCCCACCCACAAGGCAACACATGAACCTGAGCATAAACATACAGGAAACATTCTTTTGTTCAAAATACATGAAAAGACCAAAAAAGCAGAATTGCTGAGTTTTCTAGCACAGTAATACAGCATCACAGTTCCCAAGCTCCCACCCACGAGACCTGCCAGCCAAAAGAAAAAGTGCTTCCTTTGACCTGGAAGAACTTTGTTCACGTACCCTCTTTTCTCCTGGAACTAATATCCAGAGTCAAAGCAAGACAAGCTGAAAACCAGAGCCCGTCTCTCCTTGACTAAGAGCCCATGAGCTCAGTAAAACAGACATTCCTGGTAATGCCAGTTGGTTAAGTACCTCTACTCAATGCTCACAGACAATTAGTGGCAAATTATAATTACTGTCCCACCATAATTTCAAAGTAATCCAGATACCAACTTTTGGCTTACAGTAGTATACCTGATTTTTTTTCTCTGTTACAGAATAAACAGATAACCCTTGTATCATGTTATGCATTATTAGTACTAACTTACAAAACAAAATATTGCAGTTTTATGTACCTGGTCAGACCTCCTGCTTTATCTTAAAATCAAAACTCTAAAAGTGATGTTTTAAGTAACTATATCTGAATAAAGATAAGTGAAACAATTTTCTTATCTGCTTGTCCACAGACTCTTTCCGAGAGCTGGCAAAGAAAAACAGGTTTGAAGAAAAACAAAGAAACTCAATAAATATAGGAGAATGAAAGAGATTTAGGAATTGTATACTGCATTTGGATTGCTGCTGTTTGGGATTGGGAAGATCAAAGATACTACCATGAGCACAGCAGGTCTGAGAGAAGTGAATAAAAAAATGTCTTTAAAACCATGACATGTTGGTAAATCTTCTATTTTCATCCTGACTGGAGACTTCACATCTCCTGTGAGGCTACACAGGACATCGAGCAAAGAAAATATGCAAGGTAAAAAGGCCACCCTATGTCACACTGCCCCATGGAAAAGACAGGTGCACAGAAATGAAAACACAGATACCACTGCTCAGTTTCACAGCTCTGGGGAACATGTGTTTGCATGGGCTGCAAATCCAATTAATGTTTCAGGGTTAATGATCTGTAGCCAAAGAACCAAACTCATAAATGCTGTAATCCAAACTCCGCAAAAAGCTGTAAAGCTCCCTCGCAGCACAGTTCTGGTCTAAAACATCACCTAAAGCTGGGCAGCTTTAGGTTTGAGGGAATGAATGAACTGTGGATCACACTTCTGCTCTTTGGCATCACTAAACCTTCACAACAGGGTAAGGTTCTGCTCTGCTGCAGCTTTTCCAGGGGGAACTCCAGAAGAAGCTTTGA
Source organism: Thinocorus orbignyianus (assembly GCA_013400375.1). Classification (NCBI taxonomy): domain Eukaryota; kingdom Metazoa; phylum Chordata; class Aves; order Ciconiiformes; family Thinocoridae; genus Thinocorus; species Thinocorus orbignyianus. Next base: position 885,652 of record VXBW01006803.1, read on the forward strand.
CAGGAACACAGAACTGTGACAAATGCCTGCACATAGGCAAATGCCACACTCTAGCTGTTACCTCATGTAGTACTAAGCATGTACCTTAAAAATTATTTTAAATAATCAAGAAAACCAAAGCAAATACAATCCTCTACTAGACAGGGGACAAGAGATCAATTACACATGACTGATGGCAGAGTAGTATTGGAAACTGGATGGATCATAAGGGCACGGGTAGAAAAGATCCCATTACAGGGAGAAAATGGATTAGCACATCAGTTTGAACAACAAACTAATGCAAATTACAAAACCACAGACTAATTGTTTTTCACATCACACAGCTGTTGGTAGCTACTCATTAGAGTACGCTTGCCTTGGTGATTTATATTTGTGCTACTAATTTCTTCTGAGCCTACAGGACTTGGTTTTGAGCGGTTTCCTTTTGCTTCCTTTTATGTTTTTCCTTTTTAAAGGTTATATCTGTCTGCAGACATACGTAAATCATTACAGCATTTAATAAGGTCTTTTATCACAGACCACTGAGCAGGCTGGTGTCTGAGACACAGCATGTAGGTCACATAATTAACCATTTCTTATGCAGCCAACACAACCTTGGAAAACTCCCTTACATTTTCTTTCACATTTTTAGAATAAAACAAGCCATCCTATTATTTTATGCTTTGGAAGATCAAGTATCATAAAACATAATCATTCTATTCCAAGAAATAACTATATTCTAGTATATACACCTGCCATGCATCAAGAAAGCCTGCATTGGTTCCAGATGAAAACACTGAAGACGATCAAAGCTAAACTGAGTAACAAAAAGAATAAAGAGATCCTATGCAATTAATGAACAAGCAAACACTTTCATTTAATTCACATGAACAGACTGTGATGTATCCATTGCCTCAGAGAAATATTGACAGTTGCCACATACAAATTTTCAATTACAAAAATTCGAGATGCAGAATCAAAAAAAGCGCTAATAAGACTTTTCAGTATTTCCAGCTTTCTGCTGCAATTCATGTTGTATTATTTGAAATAATACAAAAATAAGCTCGCAGATATTCAGGTCACAACAGAATTCAGAGATCCACTAATTATTATTTCAAGTAGATGTAGTTTGTAATCAAACTAAACTTCTGTGGAACAAAATATAAGGGCTTTACGAATACTGCAAAATAACCTTAATAATAAATTACTCCTCTAGAGGAGCTCAATATTGAACTTTCTGCTCTCAGTCCCTCACTCTCTCTCCAAGACACTACAGCCTCATTTTTTTCCAGACTCGCAGACTCCGATGCACAGGATGACAAAAGTCCCTCTTTTGTTTCGAGTTTAATACGTCTGCCTCGCTGGTTCCTGCTGGCTCACAGCCAGAGGTCAAATCTTGCCTTTATCAAGGCAAGAAAATGTTGCAGGACAGTCGTGCTGGTTCAAGATTTTTTTTTTAATCTAAGTTTCTTCTTCATTACTGTATTTCTGACTCAAGTCAAAAAAATCTAGCCAGTTAAGCAAAAAATGGAATGGACTCTATTATTCTCTACTAATACCCTTTTGCTATATGTAGTTCTGAAGAAGAAATTCAAATCACCTTTTTCTTCTCTCCAGTCTTCTCAGTAAAAAAATAGGCTTTGATTTTAAACGCTTTGCAAGTACCTTGACTTCACATCCTAAAGGGATTGGTTTCTGGACTTTGCTTCAAGCTGTTACGGGTGGTTTGGGTTTCATTTTAATACAGTGAAATAAAAAACATGCTTCCTCAGTGAAGAAAAAGCAGCCATATTTTTCACCAGAAATTAATAAAGGACGATGGTTGCAACGATGCTCAAATTAAGGTCTGTTTGGTCAGGGAACTCAAGCAGGTTTCAACCCACAAAAATGACCCCAACAAACACACATATGCTCTGTCAACAAAGACAAGCACTGCAGGAGTTTAAAAGGCATGAAATTTATCAAAAAATGTGCATTTATTTATCAAAAACTAATGCCCTGCACTTGTTATCTTTAACCTTAGATGTTGTATTTTTCTCATGAGGGCTCTTCTGCAGGCTGACAGATGTCAGTGGTTCTAATGCAGCCGGCAGCACTTTATTTAGTACTTTATTTCAAATATAATATGCATGACATCCAACTTATAAAAAAAAGGAAAAAAGATGAAGCCTTTCGGTGAACTCTTGACCTTATTAAAGCAATGGAGAAAAACCTTCTGTCTTCACTAGAGTCAGGATTTCACGTCTCTTTAGAAGTAACATTGTTAAGGGTAGTTTTTTCTCTGCAGAAATTATTTGCGACAGGATCCAAAGTCAATGAAGCTAAATCACTTTTGATCAATTCCCACGCCTTGAAAACGAGCCAAATGAACATGAATCCCAAGTCCAGCAATCTTGAGCCCTGGTAGGACTCCCACGTTTGAGGACCCACTTACTGTCATGCTGCCTCCCTGCAGGATTATGGACCGATCACCTTCAAGCATACAGAATAACACATACCCATGTAGGAGCAACATGACATTATGATATACCACATATCTCATGTTTTCACATCTCTTAATAGGGAAATAATACCCTCCAGTCGCTTTTCTCTTCGATGAAATGCAGGAAGTTTTGCCAAGCAAGACCTCTGTTCCTTTGAAGTGAAATTTAGAGCTAGAATTCATACCAAAATAAATATAGATGCTGGCTGGAGCTACCTAAATATTGCTCTATCACTCAACACAATGTTCCATTTTAATTGATTTTTTAAAATTAACTTCCTTCGTAAATGTACCTTCAGCAGGTCTACAATGGACAGACAACCCACCAAGGTTGCATCATGCTGTTTTCAAACTGTGTATACATTATATAGAATATATATATAACATACATATGTATTTTATATATACCCACATAAGTATGCGCTCTACTTTTTTCCGTTAGAAAAAAAAAAGAAATCATGCTACAGAATGGTAAACTTTGTGACATCGCAAACTAGCACTAGACCCCTTAAACTGGCATGCTAATATAAATAATTGAAGAGAAATAACAAAGTATCGTCTGAGCAGCTCATTTGTAGTAGCCAGATGATGACCAGGGACTCAAGAAGCAGTTCATGATTAACAGGCTGCCCTAAGGCTGGAGCAGAGAGAGGCTACGTAACGTTTTAAGGGTGAAACAGTTGGTCCCCAGTGAGGAATATGAAGGGTTGCAAGCTGTGATTATCCTTGTGGTGTATTAGTAAAGGTGCCAGCAAGCTGAAGGGGAGGGTCTGCCAGCAACATCAGCAGATGCTGAGCTAAACCAGGAGCCATCAAACCCACGGGTCTGCAGAAAGCCAACAGGAGCTTTTTTTGCCTGCAGGACATGGGTATGACGAAGACTGCTCCTTCCTCTGGTTTCTGTCCACTCCTGAGGGCTCCTTCATCAGTCATACACAAAATATTGCTGGCCCACAAAGTTCACTGCATTGCATCACAGAGCAGTGACTAAATTGTGATTATAACACCTTAAAATATTAGGGAGCGCAGCTTCTTTCAGGAAAAAGACTCTCTAAGAGCAGCAGCTGGGTTTCTTTTGCGTTCTACACACCCACCAGGCTTGCTAAACGGTTGTGTACAGTGAGATGCCGTATACACACCCCAGCCCAAAAAAATACACCGTGAATTGCCATGAGAAACAGTACTGAAGGCAACACTGGCTTTCAAGCTGCTGAAGGCACAGAGAACTCTTCTTGAGCAGCCAGCACTGGAAGAAACAGCATCATGACAGCTGTCAGTACCAGAATGTTACAGGCCAAGAAGATATTTTGATCTGATTTGAAACAAAAGGGTTTTAATATTTTATCTCCTCTTTTCCCCATCCTGTAGCAATCCAGCAATCCAACGCAAATCCTCTGTACAATATATCTTAAGAAAAAACCCACTTAAAATGCTCTAAATTCAAGACATCATTATAGCATTACAAACATGGAAATTAATGGTAAATTTTAAAGCAGTTTCCATTCTTTTTCATGTGAGGAATGGCTTCGTGACATATTATTCTAAGGAAAGCTGTAAGTTCGTGCTACATCTCTCCTGCTGTTCATTCACCCTCATCCTGCACAGAAGGTTTGCAACTAATCAGATCCCAGAGATATGCAGGATTTCTAAGAGTGAAAGACACGTAACATTTCACAGGGTCTAATTATAAATCTTGAAGGGCTTAAACTACATTATCCCAGGTACTGATACTATACATATATTATAACAATTAAACATATTTTAATTCTGTGTATTTCTAAAAAAAATCCTTAGATTTGGGAAAAATACTAGGTCTTCCTCTGCCCTGGACTAATCATCCTATTTGACTAAACAAGACTCAACAAGAGTCTATTTAGGAACAAGGTGGAAATAAATATCTTCTGGATGGAAATCTGTATTATGATGTACCTCTCACATCATGACATTACTAATTATAACATCTCCTAATGACACGATAGATGTCAAAAGCAGTAAGTATCAATCACAGAAAGAATGAATGACCAAACACAGCCTCCAAAAGTTCTAATGTACAAAATTAAAAAGAACACCAATTAAGAAGAAACTGTTGAGATGTATTTTCATGCTTCAGTCTGCTATTTCTAAAACAGTTTTCAAAGCGGAATGTCTTCGAGCACCTGTATCGATCACCTACAGAACCTCCATAACTGGGAAGGCACCTCATTGCTCCTCAGCAGCCAGCCAGAACCAGAACCAGAACCAAAACCAACCAACCCGTTCAGAAACTGCCATCCCCGTATCACTTACCGCTGCTACCCACAAGCTGAAAGATGAAGAAACATTTGCTGTACAACAGCCAATGTCAAGACTAACCTGTCTTTGATTATTCCCTGAATGCTTCAAACAGAAGATCTGTATTTTGACTCACAGTTTTGAAAGCTGCTAAAATGACTACCACGATGTTTAGAGGGGAGGAAAAAAATAAGGGTACCTTTTGGTGTTTGAAAGGAACAAGGTAAAAACCCCAACCCCAAACACTACAATGTTTATTTTGATTTCAAGTTAGCTTTTTGTCTGTTTTTTTAAAGATTTTATTCCCATTCTTCCCTCTGAAAGCCTCGCACAAATAAAAAGCAAACGGGAACAATTTTTTTTAAAACTACTTAACTCTACGGTTCTTTAGATTTAAAATACTTAAGAACATAATTTAAGGAAAACCCATGAGCACGGGGCATAATCTGTTTTCCTGTGTTTTGTGAAAGCTTTCCCACATTTCCGCATCAGATCATCAATGCAAAATTCAGTGCTTCCAAAGATGCACTGAAGTTTTCTACTGGCAGTAGCTTAGAGTTAAAAGAACTATGTACATAGTGCATAGGCTAATCCCCCAGATACAAAATTCTGCTGTTCAGAAGAAACTTTCAGATAAGGGCAAGATGATTCTTTGAAAAACAAAACCAACTCCCACCTCCTGACAAAGGTGCTATTCAAATTGTTGAGACAAACCCCAGAACTTTTCATCTCTCACTCACTCTTACAAAGTTATAAACAGTACTTATAATCATGGCCTAAACTGTAATTAAACAATTACCTACTCAGGACTTGAAAAAGTAAATGAAATTATGTGTCAAGAACATTCCAACAAAAAAATAAGGACATTTTAAAGCTACCCTACAAGACACAAGAAAAAGTCCACCCAGAGTAACAGATCTGATCACCCACAGTTAAAAATTAAAGACAGGAAACAGAGGTGCTAGAACAGTCAGGGGAACATAAGATGTCCACTCTTCTACCCTCATTATGAATAATTAAAAGCACTTGGTTGTTTAACATAACAAAACTGAGCTGAAAAAGAGACATAATTGCCTGCTACACATGCACTAGAAGATGGCTAAAGAGAGTAAGAGGATAAAAAAATGGCCTCAAAAAGTTTAGGTTAAAAGGGTTTTGACCATCAAAGGAAGGTAATGTTTGAATTAGTCTGTCAGTAAGACTAGTCAAAGCCAAAAAGAAGGGACAAAACCACGCAACCCAGTAAACATTTAAGGAGAAACTTGAAATTAATACATGGCACCAAATATTGTCGTTCCCTACAAGGGTAAAGTAATGGGTTCAAGATTTCTTCTAGTCCTCTGGTCTGTAACAGGTCCTACTTTGTAGGGAATGAAAATCAAGGATTGTTTTTGCAAGAAACAAATTCCTATTCCAAAACCAAGAAAAATTAACATTTTGAAAGAAAAACTGTTGAAGATGCTTAATTTTGGAGAAGCTTAATTTTTCTTTTAGATATAATCTTTGTAAGGAGATTTAAGACGGAATAAACTCCTCACATATTATTAACTGAATGGAGTCTGTTAATTGAACTGAGGCTTTTTGTAGTGTTTCATGTACTCATAAGAAGATCACATGCAGCACAAGCTGGTCTGTGAAATTGCTGGAAAAGGCTGAATACCCCGTTTGCACCAATAATTTTAGAAGCTACTCTGACTGTGAGAGAAAATTATGGACTTCAGTGTGAAAAGTTGATCCTTTCTTGGAATTACTAGACATGGAAAAACTCTTGCTCTCTGGCTAAGTCTTTACTTGTATCAGAGATCAGAATAGTCTCCATCATCAAGGAGACATAATGATTATTTGTTGATACCTGCTGGAGAAGACCAGGAACACGCAATGCAGCATGTCTCCAAAACACACATACCCACCTTCATAGCAAGAAAATCAGTAGAGAGATGAATAATAACTCTTTAGGGAGCATTTTGTAAAATTATTTTGGTAGTGCTATTTACAGGCCACTTGCATGACAGCCAGAAGCAGACTGACAAGTCAGCTTGTCAGAAACATCCCTCACAGCACTCCAAAAAGCCCAACTGGTTAATCCCCAATGCCCAGGTAATCCACGAGAGTTCATCACCAACTTACTTCCCACGTCTCCAACTGCGTTTTCATTCACCTACAGCTAAGTAAATTACATTTAAATTCCTTTTATCAGCATCTCCTACCTCCACCCCTCTTGGAAATAGTCTCCTTCTCTTCCTTTCTTTTGAGGTCCTGAGCACTTCTGGTTTCTAAAGTTTAAAACAGACTTCTTAAAAACTACCCAGTACTTCCACGGGTATAAATCAATTCTTCCTATTCTTAGACATCGATATGTAGCAGAAACTACTCTAAAATGGCAAGGACGGGAAATGAAGCTCTGTTGTACAGGCTAGTGCTGACAGGGAATTAGACAATCCATGCCTAACACAGAAAGACTAAATTAAGCCTTCGCAGAAAGCCACATTTAGAAGGAGACAATAAAGGTGAGCCCAAATGTCAGGCTAAACAGGTCAATTCTGAAAAGATTTTTGACAAATTGGGGCACACAAGCTTTCCATTTTACACCCCATTCCTAGGAACAGGTATCCCAGGAGGTTTGCTGTCTGTGCACGACTGCAAGGAAAAAAATTAGCATCTTTCCATACTTTTACACATGGCCTTCATATCTTACAACAATGTGAAAAGACAAATTTACAGTCCAGGATTGGTAAGAGCATCTTTTTACCTCTCTTGAAACTCAATTAGGAAGGCGCAGGTTGCTCTATAAATTAACCAGGAAGGTTATGATCTGTCTCCTGAGAAATACCAATTGAAAACTCATTTCCACCGGAGCATGTTTCACATGCAGAATTAGGCTCCTTGTCAAGTGCAATGAGCCATCTCTTCAAGAAATTCCTACCAAAATAAATTACTGAAATCAAGAAGCTGGATGTAATTATTCTTCCCTTTCTCCCCCTTCTCCTTCTCTTCTACTGCCTTGTGCAGACAACCTGTACCAAGATGCTGAGAATATGGAGCTCTGCACTGCATCTTAAGCACGTGAGGTATAGAGAAACACTGGTTGTTTACTGACAATTTTGAATGCTTAACTGTGTTGCTGCAGAAATCACCTTTCTTACAAGAATTACATGTCCCACTTTTCCCCAAAGTGACATTTTTGCAGTGCTACAACCTTTGTAGAAGTTGACACTCTAGGGGAAGACAACTACTTCAGCTTTCCACAAGGTGGCACCGTTCCCTTTGATGAAAGACCGCATTGCTTGCTGCTGTTGAGGAAATTTAATTGTTTAATTTCTTTTTTTTTTTTTNGACCACTGTCATGAATAGGTTTAAATCGGTTTAAGGTCTCTAAAGTATCTCTAACAAGGTTCATTTTAACAAATTCTTCCAATAGAGAGCTTAATGAGTTAAAACAGCTTCCTTTTCTAATGCTGAAATGAATAAAATGTATTTGTGCTTGCTGCCACACAAAAGCAAGTTTCAATCGAGGCCACGTCACGTGGTGGAGAAGAGCCCAAGGGGCTAAAAACCCAAAACCTTATTTTCCAATTCTCATCAGGTCATCAGTTTTAAATCCTATTCAATTTCTTTTAGTCTCACAATATTCTGGGGTAAAATGGGCCAGCAAGGAACACACCTACCACACCCCCTTCCCATCCACCTGAGGATTAAAGATCCCAGAGCACCTTCCACAGGTGAAGATTTTCCTGGCTGTTTCCGGACTGCTTCCCCATCCCTGTGAGGTAGGGACACGCAGCAGCTGCTTGTCCTGTCCTCGGGGCAGAGCCAAATGCAACAAACATCTCTGCCCACAGCCTCTCCTCCTGAAAAGCAACATCAGCACTTGCTGAGCTTCACCCACAGGACCACGCACACGGTCACTACTGCCCTGGCACAGCAGCCCCATCAGGCAGTGACAGACAGCAGGTGAGGTGCTTTGAATCAAGTGACTTAAAAAACACCCTAAACATGTATAGTTTCTCCTCAATTTCTTCTCTCTCAGTCTCTTATGCGAATGTTTCCACGCTCAGTTTTGATTACCTGTTTAAGCATTGTGGCTTTGCCTAAACAGAAGAAACAAAACCAGCTGTGACAGAGAAAGGAGGACAAGCTTTTGGCATTGACCCCCTTCCCTGATGTTGAATGGGTCTCAGTTCCACAAATGTCAAAGTTTATCTGACAAGCCAGAGAGGGAAGGGAGATGATGACACACCAGTTATTTGTCCACACAAACGTTTCCAAGGTTCTCCATGCAGGCAGGGCTCCTAATTCTCCCCAGTGCAGATCACCTGGGAAAGACTCAGACTTATCAAAATGCTGCCTCCTATAATGCTTTCCATACCATAAGGCTTATCTCCAAAGGAACAGCTTTCTGGTTCAGAGGACTAGTACCTAACGCTCATTGCTCTTCCAGCTCCACTTACTGTGCTCAGTATTTAGTGCCTGTCATCCTAACGAGCGCAGCTGAAGCCCTTGCTTTTTAACTGCCAGCCTGCCAAGCACAACACATTTATTCACAGCTGATTTAAACATCACAAGCCAAATAATCAAGATGACAAAGAAGTTTAAGTACCCTGATCAGTCTGTTTTCTCTCCTAAAATATATCATTAATGCTATTACAATTATTAACACTGTTACATACTGTCTTCCTGCATGTAAGTAGCTTCTGATCCTGTCAGTCACTGCAGGTGTACGGCACAGCCAAAACATTTATGGAAATTACTTGGATTTCCAATTATAGAGATTCACATACATCCTTAAAAATGGATGCAAGCACAAGGCAAAACCATCAGCAAGACAATCTGGAGATATATATACAAGCATTCAAAACCTTCTGCTGCTTCTTTCTCCTAATAAACCTTAGATTACAACAGTAAAGGCTCTTAATTATGGTGCTTGTTCACATAATGGTCTAATTTTTCTCTATAAATTTTATCCACAAACTAGGTTGCATTCTCTGTTCTAAAATACAAAGTTCCTTGTTCTAAAAATTAACTCCTTTTTACCGGCTGCAAGTTCAAGCAACCACATAAACAAGAAAAAAAAAGGGACAAACTTGAGAATAAAGAACAGATTCTGTCACCGAATGCCCCAGGAAGCTACCCCAGCCACAACAAACAACAGAGCCCTCTCAGGACAGAGAACTCAGTTGTGCAAGGGGTCAGTTACTCCAGTTGGACAGTAGAATCCTGAGCTGTAACATTCAATTCCCCTTGGCTTACGTGATTTTAAAACAAGTCACACTTTCCTGAACAAATTGAATGAAGCTTCACATCTACAAATTCCTTTGATAGAATTAGTCTTGCACAGTCAACCTACATCATGCCAAGAGGAGGTGGCGTACTCAGTAATAATTTCAAGATTTAGGGGACATTCTGCACCTTGCAATTTATGTTTACAACTGCAAATTTTTAATTGTTATCCCACCGCAGATCTTCTTACAGACCTTGGCTTCTGGGTCACTGTTGATGCTACAGGAATCATCATCATCAGATTGCTGACCATTTCTGTTATAGAAAGGAAAAAAAAAGACAAAATCAATCTTAAAATCCCATAAAGATTACAAGACAGCACAAAATGGAGATGGGCATTCCACAGAGGCTTCTGAACTTATTGTACCTGAGCTTCAAAGAGGCGTAGCGTAACGTTGCTCCTTCAAACTCTTTCAGACTCGGGTCTGGGTTCACAGTGGCTGCGTGCAGATCCTAGAGATAAAGGCAGTGCTATTAATATAGTATTAAGAGTTATGAATACAGAATTAAGTACACCACCGAGTTATTTCATATTTCAAAGGGAAATTAAATCCTCCCTGCAAAGAAGCGATAGTATTTCTGGCTGAAGTTGAGAAGAGGCATGCATATATTCTCAAGCTGCGTTTCATTCAGTGCAGGCATCTCATTCGTTACGTCATGGCAGTTGTCCTGCTAGTTTAGACTGAATCCATTCCGAGTGGAAAGATCAGAAAAGGCAGCATGTTTGTGAGCTAGACATCCCTAGCAGTACCCCCATTCACTTTGGCCTAGGTTATGAATGACATTCATGGAAAAATAAAAAGGGAAAAAATAATAAAAAACCAAAAAACAAAAACAAAACAGCCACTGCCATGCAAAAAACAAGGGTAATAGTATTAAAGGTTCTAAAATCTGACAATATACTTGCCTTCCAAATGTCACTATTAATCTTTCCCCCATTCAGTACAGCAAAATCACTCCATGGCTGTTTCTAGACACATAATTATTCACACAGGAAGAAGCACATTGATAAAAAAAAAAAGAAAAGAAAAAAAGAAAAAGAAAAAAAACACAAGACACTGTTGTTAGCATTGATATTTACAGGATGGGTTAGGGAACAGATCACCTCAAACTTAACTAATTACTCCACTATACCATGGCATTTGGAGGAAAGGGGAGAGAAGACATGCCTCTAACAGTTACTTACCAAAACAAATGATTGAAACAAGGAAAGTTAATATAAATTAGGAACAGACAATGAAATTACTCTTTAACTATGGTCTTAAAAGCAAGCAAAATGAATCTGAATATGAATGTTGGCCACAGCTGCTACAGCCTTTGATAAACAGCAATTAAGGGGAAACATTAGGATTTCCATTTGATTGGCATTTTCATTAAGACCCTAACACTACTGGAGCTAGAAATACTGAAACACAATGATGTGTACAAGGATCAGATACAGACAAGGTAAAAATTAACTATTTTTAGAGAGAAGGCTCAATAAAAAGGACAGTGAAGGAAGTAAGGAGTGCAGAGAGATTTCTTGCTGAAAAAGCAGTTTTGTAAAGCCTAGCAGCCTTCTTAAAAACCAGAACAAACCAGTCACCCTCTCTTATTCCACTCAAGTTTCCCAAAATTGTCAGAGGCGTTCACTGGCACAACCAAACCAGCAGCAACGCATTTAGCACAACACCAACCTGAGGCTCACTCTTCCCTGTAAAGCCTGGGAGGAGCAGCTGGTGTTGGAGCTGCCACTTTCCTCCTCCCTAGGAGGACAGAAACCCCACATTCCTGGGCAAGAGCCAGGTGGGACAGGAGATTTGGGTGCTGAGAGACCCAGAGCCAGCTCTTTGTAGCTTCACCAAACCAAGTGTTCTGGTAATTAGCGGCCTCTGTTAAGAGGAACTCTCCAGGTTGTCCAGCTCAGCACCAAGGTGAAGTGGTATCTGTTAATATGGCCCAATGTACGAATTTGCAGGGTGGACATCCCACCTCAGGTGTTCTCAGTACATCCCCACTGGAAAATTATTTGTGAGGAACAACTCTTCCCTAACATGCCTTTGGATTGAGTTGTCAGCTTTTCCTAAGTTCCTCCTCTTTAATTATTAGCTGCTACTGGTTATGTTACCTACGGAAGAACTTCTAGAGGTGACCCAAGCTTGGGATGAATCAGGCTATAGAAGACACAACTACCACCATCAAATTCTGCCGCGGTCTCAAGGAAGTTCCCATTGAAAATTAAACCCTACAGCTTTCCCTCTGCACAGGAAATAGGAAAGAGGCAGCAAAATCTCTAGAATTTGGAACAGAATATTACAAAAGACAAGGATTCACAAAGGAAGTAATTTGGCAACACACAGGAGAAAAGTCAAGTTTAATCAGCTGTGCAAAATCGAAATATATTTCACGCTTTTGAGGGGAAAAAAGAGAATGTTCCAGTTTATTCCTATTTCGCATTTATTAGCATCTTTTTTTTAAATCTGCAGGATTTTCACACAAGGCTTAACTCATAATTGCTTTGCATCAAAATTTACTGATTATCTTGAGAAAGAAAAACTGCCTTAGAGCCTGTGCAGAAGTGAGACATTTTCACTTCTTTTTCCTTTTTAAAACTCTTTTTGCCATTTGTATGCATTACAGCATCATTCCTCCCTACCCATTTTTTTCTCATTCTCTGTTCAACACTAGTAAGTAACTGCTTTTCTTTATGCTTAATACCCAGAGCAAGCTACAACACAGAAATGGCTGACTTGATCTGTTCTTGGTTGACTGCCCTCAGCTGTGAGCCACATTCTACCAAACGAAGCAAAGCTTCCGTAAATAACATCATTTAAGAGACAGCGACACAAAATAATTAATAGAAAGAAAAAAAGAAACAGAAAGAAAGGAGGAAACAAGACAAAGGGTAAAAAGGCATTACTGGGGTGGGGGGGAAAGATGTTTCTAAATGCTTATTTGACAAATTCAAAAGCTGGAAGAACCCAAATAAACTCATCTCAAGACTAGCACGTGATGCTTCACAGACAAGTGTGATAAAGATAAAAGTATTTTTATGGACTTGCAGAAGCATATTGGGACAGATACAAATTGCTACCTGTGCCAGTCCTTCAATCCTAGATTAAATTTTTCCATCTGCCCGAAACCTATATATCCCTCAGGCTTTTCAGAAGCAAGCAACAGAAATTCCAACACATGGGAATGAGCTAAACCAGCCCTCCCAAACCAGATTATCTTGGAGCACAGGCTTCCAAAGAACACTGCAGGAACCAGTGTAAGCAGCTCACACGTGGTCCAACACGGAGCTGGAAGCTGGCCACCACAACTGCTGCTGCCAACAGTAGTGCTGGGATAAAGGCCTTTGGGAGCCCCTATTCTAGATCAAATTCCACATCTTTTGTGGAGTGATTGACTGTATCACAGATGTCCAGGTCAATCCTTCACAGAGAGGGAAAGGGGGAGCACTGCAGTGCAATGAAGAGGGACAGAAACTAGTATCACCCACAAGTGACCTGGAAATGATTAGGTGCTGGCAAGTATTGATTGTGGAGAGATGAAAAACCTAAGATTTATGATAGCTGATGCTGTTAAACCTAGACTACAAATTATTTCATTATGTACCCCTATCACTTAACCCCACGCCGTGGCTTACTTCCCTCTTACTGCTCTGACACAGATTTCTGCTCAGAACCAGATAAATTCCAAAGGATTCTTTCTCCAGTTTCCTCTTAATAAAGCTCAACATCTGTGGTTTCAAGAAATGCAAGACACTTTACTAACAGTTCTTGTCATAACTCCAGCTACACCCTTTCTTTTTTGCAGTTTCAGAATCCGGAAGTACACAAAGTCCCAAGCTCAATTCAGCCCAACTCTCATTTTGAGCTTCGTTCCTGTAACTGTGCTGGTATTGCAGTGCCATGTTATCTTAATGACCACTGAGTTAAAAAAATCAGTGTTGTTTAAATAACGGTATGCAAGAAGCTCATTAAGGAATGCAGAAACCTTCCAGAGACAAATGCTTTCACCTATACCTACAATTAACATATAACATCATACTAATACAAATTTTGAAAACTTGCTTACTTTCTCTATCATCTTTTACACTTCAATATACAGCCTTGATGCTGCCACAGGACTATATATGCATAGATCTTTGGTAGATCAAATTCCTTGCTGAATTACAACTGCCATATCAAAACTTATTACATTCTCACATAAATGACATTTTAGAATGACTCCTCAAATGTTTTATTAAATACATCTACACTGCAACAAAATCTATGTTGTTATAATTCAGACATTTCCCATTCTCCATTACGCTGCTAAGAGTTAATGGTCATTCTTTATAATTGCAAATTATTCTTCATTTAAACCAAGAAAGCTGTGAGAAGCTAAAGGTACATTTGCCTCATCAGCAGCAGGTCTGAAATTTTCATTGTAAGGGCATTTTAAATAAAGGTAGAAAAATATTTTAAATGAATATATGCATTTTCTCTTTGCAATTTACCAACCATACTGATTTGTGGGGTTTAGTGAAAAACATCTGTAACTTACTAATGCCTCGTTCTCCATGTTTTAGAGTAAGAAAAATATTTAATGGTGAAGTTGTATCACTCACATGTACACTACAGGAGTTTATACCAGAAGCAAGTGCAGCACTTTACATTCCAGATTTCTGGAAAATTTTTTTTATCTGAACAATCAGAATTGCTGTTCATTCTCTACGAACCCTCTCAGAAATAATTTCCAGTCTGCTTGGTGCACGGTACATTCCATAGCAGCTTGACTGATGTAAATTGTAACTGAAATGTTGTGGTCAAGTTTTCAAATCTTATGAGTAGCATTTATAAACATGTGGGAGCAATCTCTCTTAAAATAACGAACAGGAATGTAGACGTTTAAGCCTACACAGGATAAAAGTTTCAGGGCCAAGATGGTAACACATACTGGTAATACCTACTCAAGTGTCCTTAACTCCTTTTTGCTTTCATGTAAGTTAGTTTGGCGCATATATCAACAAAAATTGAAACCAGAAGCACCATCACATCTAAATACATTTTGAAAAACCACCAAAAACTAAGGATTGCTTGATTCAAAGCTCAAAGCTAGTCCAAAGACTTTCCTGGATTTCATAAAACTGTGGACCTTCTTCTGAAAAGTTAGCATGAAAAAGAATTCATTCGAAAACAATTTGATTCTATATTATCATTTCATTCCATAGAAGTCCACCCAGTATATCAAAACAAAATGACTGCATTTTTTGAAGCATAGTATTCTTTCTGATAATTTCTTCTATTTTTCTACTTATATGACATCCATCCTCCCTGGACTGATATCATGTATTGCTCTTTCAGCACATGTGGAAGAGAGAGTGCATTTCTTTCTGTTTCTAGTTAAAGACAGACTGCACCACAGTGATCCACCTGTGCAGCTGTTGTGTACTGGCAGGATGTTAAGAGACTTACACTTGAGAATACTTGATGTTTATTTTCTAGAAACTACCCTATAAAAGAACTACTATCTCAAATGAAGGCTCCTGTGTCTTTATATGATAGTCCTATCAAATGAACCAAAAAGAAAGAAGAGGCAAACTGAGTCCAGCCAAAACACTGCTATAACATGCAAAAATTTTACATATCCTGTATCCATATAATGCAGCAGCACTTCAGCTGCAGGACTGCATTAGTTTCATATTCATCAGGCACTGTCTGTCTAATTTATCTGAGATATGTCTGATTTCATCCTACGCATCCACAGTTTAGGATGTTTCAACAAGGCAGAGCCATCAGAAAATGCACATAGAAAATAGATACTTACGACGTATTATCAACAAATAGCTACACTTTGGGATATTATCAGGCTCCATATCCTAAACCTCGGCTTAGCTAACAGTTAAACCTGCAAGTTCAAAAAATTATTTCCATTTTCTTTACGGTATGCAGCCCACAGGAAGACACAGTATGTTACCTCAGTTTCTGGAGTAGGAGATGGAGTGATGGAACCCAGCGATCCTTTTCGGGAGCCCTGGAGGTCCGTTGGGACGGACTCAGGACGTTGCCATTGAGTTGTTCCTGTTGGTATGTGCCAGTAGTAGATCCCAGCAATGTCATTGATTTTTTTCCAGCCAGGTGGTAAGTCTGGGTCTGTCTGAAATGAATGATCACTCCATATATCTACTGGGAACAGGAAAGAAAAAAAGAAAATAATGAATCAACGTTCTTATAAGTCATAAATAGTTCTTTCATGTGGGTCTGTCCCGACACGAGTGATGCACAGCTGGTTCTGCTGTTGCACAGATCCTGCATAAATGAACACCAGAAAAACACACTGAATTATTAAGGCTCAAAGTAAGGTGACAAAGCCTGGTTTGACTTTGCTTATAAAGAGAAGAATAAAAAAAACACTACTTACCAAGGCAGTGTTCTAACATAGTAGCTATCTAATGCCATCAGATAAACCAGCTCTTCTAATAATGTTTAGCTTCAAGTACACTAAATCACAAGCATATAAAGAAATCCTTGGAGTTGTGGTATGCTCTGTCCTCTTCATCACAGCACCTTCCCTTCTCCGTGCATGGCAGCAGAGCATGTATTTCTGCCAACCAAAGTCAGGTTGTCAAAAGAGCCCCCACCTCCCAATCTAACAACCCGCGCTGGGTTTACTTACACCACCGAACAGACTGCTTGCTTAAAATGATGAGAACAAAAGAACTCAGCAATCATTTTACACACACCCTGACTGCCAGAAACAAACATACTGTTTTCAATTGGGTTTATAGGGAAAAAAAAATCAAAAACTCATCATCTGCCAACACAGAGAAGTAATACCGGCTCTACGGACAAACCAACTAACTTAAGAATATGGGAAGTGTTCACATTGTAACTACAGACATTCCCGGATTTACCTGAGATGGTAGATGCATACAGGAGATGTCTGAGCTAGGGAGAAAAAAAGCCAAGAACAAAGGAAGCACCCTACCAATGAGTCGCGGCTCATCCAGTCGGGTAAGCTCCTTGCAACTTTCAAAGACAGTCCTCAGAACACCTTTAGAGCACAACAAATGAATAATCTGTTGTTATATTTCTCGTCTTAGCATCTCTTTTGAATTGCAAGTTTCTTGTTAGTCTATCCTCAAACTATGTGTTTTATGGCAGCTGCTTATTGCTGAATCTCTCCCATTTGCCCACATTTATGCATATACACACACAAATTGCACAATAACTTGAAATAACTCTTAAACTCAACGGCACAAACCAGCCTAATACTTCCCCAGAGCCACTTAAAGTTCTTAAGTTACTGATTTACCACTCGAGGACTGATCTCAGCAAATTCTGCAGAAGCAAAACCAGACAATATCATTACGCCTAAATTCAATAATGAGCCTCAACCACGGGCCAATATCTGAAATCAGCAACATTCATATAATCAATTCCAGAAGTTCCCAAGTATGCTAAACACCTGCCTCTAAACATCCCCCTAAATGCAGCATGTACTGTATTCAAGAGTACATAGTTCCTGACTCCAAGGTTTTACCTGTTTTAAAGCTTGTTCCTCTTGAACCTTACCCCTTTTATTCTCCAGCTGAAGAACTCGGTTGCTCTCCTCTCAACCATTTTGAAGGAGAATAAATCACTTTCAATAACTGAACTACATCATGCAAAAAGCGATGTGCAAAAATCAAATACCTAAACGTCACTCTGAAGTATGCATGGCAAGGTCTGCATAACTGGTTTGGAGAACTCTGAAATAACAGTATTCACAAAAGTTTCATTTTGGGCCTTTCAAAGCATGTTGGGCTTGCATAATAAAATATTATTATTTTCCTGAGAAGCAAAGCTTCAGATCAGTTCAGGTTCATATCGTGTACATTATTAAACAATCATAATTCAATACTGCCACTGGCACAGACACGCCGTAAGTCCTCATGAGCGAGCTGCTACCTGGAAAAGTGCCTAAGATAAGTGTGAGCTGTCACCATCCCTCTCCCGAAACGCAGAGCTGCCAGCTTAAAGGTCAACATAGTCAGAAGTTCACAGCTGGTCTTCTGCAGACAGAGTCACGTGAAAGGACAGGCCGCAGAGAGAACTGATATTTTTCAGTTGGAGTTTCGTCTCACTTGAGACAGATGATTAGAGCCTTGCCTATTCAGAGGAAGATCCCCAACCTGGCTACTCATGGGGATGGTATTATGGAAGAAACATATGCCAATTCTGGCAAAAAGCCGTGACAGTGAGAGAGACATGGGAGACTATTTTGCAGACTAAAATGAAAGATTTAAAAAANTATTTAAGACAAGAAGCTAACTTCATCTAAGGAAAACTGAAAAACAGAGTGGACCTCACTAGGCTTTCCTGTCTCCACCACCTTCCTGCATCAGAGTAGATTTAGATTGGATATTAGGAACAAGTTCTTTACTCTGAGGGTGGTGGAACACTGGAACAGGTTGCCCAGGGAGGTGGCTGAGGCTCCTTCCCTGGAGATATTCAAGGTGAGGCTCGATGAGGCCCTCGGCAACCTGGTCTAGTCGGGGGTGTTCCTGAGACTGCAGAGAGGTCAAACTAGATGGCCTTTGGAGGTCCCTTCCAGCCTGGATGATTTTATGATTCTATGATCAGGATGTGACAGGTCCCTCAGGAAACCGGATCTCTCCCCTCTACCTAAAGATTGCCTGGAGTTGGTGCCACAGTCCCATCTTACGGGGCCCAAGACGACAAGGAACAGAGCTACTCCCCAAAAACCTTTGGCACTGGTCTCTGCAGAACTCAGAGTTGAGCTTGCTGCACCCCACCATACAGTCTCAATATCTTCAGAGACTCAGCAACACAGTGATGATGGGAATGTTTTTAAAAGAATGGGAAAATGATGAAAAAGATGAAATAATCAGAAGTGATAGCCCAAGGGGAAGGCAGTGCCTGCAATGCTTTACCATTCCCTTTTAAAAAGAAATGGGGAATTTATGTTAGTCATTTCTCTTTAAAAATTAAAATAAAGAACTAACAAAAAGCCAGTCAGGCTTAGGAAAATGCGAAAGAAATGTTTACTTTTTTTTTTTTTTTTTTTTTTTTTTTTTAAATCAAAAGGAATAAACAGCTGTCTCCGTTTTTAATAAATGTACAAAGGAGTAAAACAGTCTGAAGAGATTCCCACTTGCTGAAATTGTCTAGTCAAGTTTCACTCGGAAATAAATACTTTTGTCTGAATGGCTGAAACATGGAGCTTATAACAGAAAAAAATGAATAGAGCCTTCATTGTGGCATCACTGTAACTGAGGAGAGCAGTTAATACTTCAAAAGTACTGGAAAAATGAAGTCTGCTACACAAAATGAAACTATGAATTCACTCTTTTGAAACAACTACCAATGGAGATCTACCTCCATAAAACCATAAACACAGACATATTTAGCCAGTAATTCTGGCTAGGAGGGCTTTCTGAACACATTTTGTATTCTAAAGAAGATAGGATAGGGCCCATATAATGTAATATATTGCTGTTTGTAACTGCCTCCTCCAAATGTCAGCCTCTGCCAATTACCTGATGTGATAAATGCCACGCTGCAGCTATAATTCAGATTCTAAATTTAACATATTAGAAATTTTAGTAATTAATTTTTATTTCAAATGTAGTTTTTTACTGTCTGAGGCTGACCTATAAAACCAGTGTTACAATACTGAAAAGAGATGGTAATAAACAATATAAATAATTCAGCAAAGAGCACGTGTAACCGGTGACCAAGCTCTTTGGAAGAACTTATATTTTACCATTTATTTTACTGCTTTTTCAGGGGAAAGGATAGTAATCAAATTGCTGCCATAATGAATCAGTCTTTAGCCCTTGTTCAATTAAACAGAAATTAAAACTATGGCATCCAGCAGGATCTTTCAGAACAGACAAACTTTGCAGTAAAATGGAGACCATTTATTTTTCCATGATTTTGCAATGCCAGAAGCTGTTCCCTCCTAACAGACGCCCCACATAAGGCAAGGTCACAGCAGATGCAAATATTACACCCTGCATCGAAATGCAGTGCAGCTTTCCAGCTGCTGTTCCTGACTATATCAGCACCATTCTCCGCTGATGAAATGTGGGCATTTCATAACTACAGCGACTGAATGCCACAAAACCGATCTAAGTTTTAACTAGCTCTTGTTTTTTTCTGCAGGTGCAGCTATAAATCCCTTCCACTGAAGACCAAAGGTAGTCAACTTGAAATAAATACAGATGGAAAGAGAATGGCAGCAGCTCCAGAGGCACTTTCTGGAAGAGCAGGAATGCAAAGGTACAGCATAACATACTTCAATTTAACTACAAGTTGTGGTACTGTTTTGAGACAGTAAGTCTTTCCCATCTCTCACATTCCAGTAGTGGCCGCACAACATAAATGAAGGATTTCAAACTGCAAAGCATCTTGTTTGTAAATAAGAGATCTGCAGCAAAGTTTTTAATGTCAAAAAATTGCCAAGAATGAGACAGAGACAAGATCCAATAATATGTTGTTCTACCATTCAGGCAGCAACAGGAAGTCACTCACTTCAAATCTGATGGCTTTCTTCATTGCCCACAGTGGCAAGTGAGTGTTACAGGTGCCATCCTTCTGGGCACACAAGGAAAAGCACTAGAAAGGAGCTGGGAAAACAGGAGGATAAAAAGTTTTTATTAAAAATTAAAAGGACTGAGCAGCCCTGAGGAGAAAGACTTGGGAGTGCTCATGGATGAGAAGCTCGATGAGCCAGCAGTGCGTGCTAGCAGACCAGAAAGCCAACCATATCCTGGGCTGCATCAAGTGTGAGCAACAGGTCACGGGAGGTGATTCTCCCCTTCTGCTCTGTGCTTGTGAGATCCTACCCAGAGTACTGAGTCCAGCTCTGGAGTCCTCAACATAGAAAGAACATGGATCTCTTGGAACAGGTCCAGCGGAGGGCCATGAAGATGTTCAGAGGGCTGGAGCACCTCTCCTATGAAGACAGGCTGAGGGAGCTGGGGCTGTTCAGCCTGGAGAAGGCTCCGGGAAGACCTGATAGCAGCCTTCCAGTATCTGAAGGGAGCTACAGGAGGGACTCTTTGTCAGGAAGTGTAGTGACAGGACAAGGGGTAATAGTTTTAAATTGGAAGTAGGGAGATTTAGATTAGATATTAGGAAGAAATTCTTTCCTGTGAGGGTTGTGAGGCACTGGAACAGGTTGCCCAGAGAAGCTGTGGAGACCCCATCCCTGGAAGTGTTCAAGGCCAGGCTGGATGGGGCTTGGAGCAACCTGCTCCAGTGGGAGGTGGAACTTGGTGATCTTTAATGTCCCTTCCAACTCTAACCATTCTATGATTCTATTCTGCTTCTGACCTTCCAAAATCTTGAAATAAACAAAATGTTTCCCTTCTGGGCCTAACCAAAGCAAAAACAAAGGACAAGAAAGCCACAGAAACTTAGTCTTCTTGAGAAGATGCCAATGACTTCAGCAGACCCAGGTTACGATCCTAGAGGGACAATATTCTCCACCACCCCATATGGACACAGACACTGGAAGGGAGGGGATGATATGCTGTATTAATGAGTGAAAGCAAAAACAACCCTCAAGGAGCACTCTCCATTAAGCAGCACAACAGAAGGAAGACAGGCCCTGAATGTTTATATCCCATTTATTTCCTGTAGTGGGCTCAACATGCAAGTTTAAGTGCTTCTGGTTTAACAAAAAAAGACCCCAAAGACAAATTTTCTCCTCACTTTGCTCACACTCCAGCAAAGTAGACAGCAGCACCTACTCTCATAATTCACAGCAGTGGTGATCAGCAGGTAGTCTCGCCTCAGCATCATTGCAAGAAGCAGGAATGCTATCTCAGAAACAAATTCAGCAAAAATGCGACTCGGGCAAGTAATTATAAATCAGACAAGCCTGTCTAATTTGGGGAACATTACTCAACGAGGAGTAATACACAGCCAGAAGCTGGTCGTTTGGCATCGTCTCTTCTCACAGCATGCAACTGGTTGTCATGACAACCCTGTCGTCTTCCTTGCCGAATCGCTGAACCAACCACATGCTCTCAAGGAGAAGAAAATCCTCAAGCAGGCTCCTGGAAAAAAACGCTGAAATGTGAGATTTACAGTGCTACATAGAACCAGACATAATCTGTGCCAAAAACGAACAGCTGTTTTGATCAACTGTAACATAAACCATAATCAGGAAAGACTGACTTCTTAAAAATCCTCAGGAAGCTTGGGATGAATCGCCTGTACTATTTTTTTTCATGTGATGTGATCTTCATCCTGCTGTATAAATCATGAGTTACTACAGGCACGCAAGGTGTTCCAGCAGAGATGACTAATCTTAAAGAAGAGAGAGGAAAGCAGGTTTCTCAGCATTTAGGGAAAAAACCCTACAGTACTAAACCCACTTGTTTTGAAGGTTGTTGACATATGGACCAAAGTACTACTGCAGTAACCAAAGAAAGCCAAAGGCAAGTGACTTCAGGAGAGAATCAACAGAAGAACTGTTGATGACAGCCTCAGGATGGTACTACTTAACCTGCTTAAATCGGGAGAATTTGGGGGGGTTCTGAGGGGTGTTTGCTCAGGGGCAATGCAGCCTGAGGTCCAGAGGTGAAGCCACGAGACACTGCAGCTTGAGTTTACTGGAGTTGATACTAATCGCAGCAGCAGGGAAAGGTACCACAGGAAGACTGTGAGGAAAGGTCCCTGTGTTCCTTCCTGGAAAATGGGTCAAAAATAAATAAGAACAAGAGGACTAGGCTGTTCACCAACCAGAAAAATCCAGCCATGAAAGAAGCAGAGCCCAGCAAAGGAAGTAAGACTTGGAGATGACCTGAAGTGCTGCCTCAAGGGGGCTGTTGTGGTATAAACTGTGGACCAGAAAAAAGCCAGGCTCTAGGAAGACCTGTCCCACCTGGAGGAGGGTGGCCACAGAGCCTGGTAGAGCAGTGGTGACAATGTGAAATGATGGACACAGAGGAAGGACCACCTCAGCTGGAGCAAAGGCTAATGAATCGCTACCTGAAAGTGCTATAGTGGAAGCACATCCTACAGCTCCTGCACAAAGTTTATTGTGTGATGACATCTCCATCGCTTGATTAGGGGGTTGATAAAGATAAGGAAAGTTGGACAACTAAGAGGCTGGAGTGGGTCTGGATGGGATGAAACTGAATTTTCTTCAAAGCAGCCTGTAAGCTGCTGTGTTTGACATTTGTAACCAAAATAACTGCTGGAAATACACCAGTGGTTTAACTATTGCTGAGCAGGGCTTGCAGAGGGCCAAGACCTCTGCTTGTCACTCTGCCCTCAGAGACTGGTTGAGCATCAGTCTGCTGGTGGGAGGTAGACAGTGATTGTGTTTGCATCACTTGGGGTTTTTTGTGTTTGGTTTTTTTTTTGTGTTCACTTATTAAGCTGTCTTTATCTTGACTGATGAGTTTTTCCCACTTCTGCCCCTCCAATTCTCTTCCCCATCCCACCAATGTGGGGAGTGAGCCACCACAGAGGCACTCAGAGCATGCAGGCCAAGCCCAGGATCCAGGGAGGAGCAGGCAGGTTCTCTCTTCTCTCCAGGGCTGAACAAAAAGGACTCCCAAATGAGCAAGAGCATCCCTGGTTCATCAACTTTGTGCTTAAATGAGATATAGTCTCAGATACTATGTGAACAAAATGCGCTGTGACCATGGAAGATTTCTACTAACTAATTTCCACAAGTCAAAATACTACTATTCTAGCAAGTGAGATATTCCTGCTTATAAATACACTATTATCCTTATTAGTAGGTTTCTTGCTTATTTGAAAAGCTAGTTCTCTATTCCTTCCACTAGATGGCAAAAGCTTTTACTTAAAAACGTTAGTCCAACACACAGCAGAGCGTACCTCTAACTTGGTCTAAATCCACTGTGATCATGCTTTGTGGGACTGAGCCCCAAGGGACCTCCTCACCACAGAGGACTCTAAGCAACAAATAATTAATCCGCAGCAGTATCTTCTTCCTCAGCAAATCACTAAAAATGGTCTTGCGAGTTAGCTTTCAGGGTTAAATCAGTCCAGCAGCAATCTGCATCTGCCTTTCTGATATTTTTTTTGGCATGTTATCTCTTCTTGCCCTGCCACTCCCCACAGAGAGCAGGACTGCAGCACACGATCCTGTGTTCTGCGTTCATACCCTATTTAACTACATTATATTGTTTTAGATGAGGGGTTTGCCTGGTCTAAAGAAGAGAAATTAAAAGGTCATCTCAGCCTGGACTCACACAGCACAGCCTGCACATGCACTGTTGCCTAGCATGCTCAGCAAAAGCCATCAGTACATATGGAGTCCAGCCTCCCTTACCCCTGCAAAATTTATCTGTCTTGGCAACAGCAGCCAACTATTTGGAAGAAAAACAGGGAAAATCACTTTGGTGGCAGCTCTGAATTTATGTATTTCTCTACTAGAATGAAGAGCCTGATCCTCCTGTCTCCTCAAAGCTAAATTGTTATCTTAGTGTCAAACCATCCAGAGCAAAGACCACTAGTGATTTCATTTTGGGCAATGAACAAATACAAACTGGAATAATCACACAGTCTATAAATACTGACACAAGAAGCAGTTAAACACAGATGTCCTCCTGACTTCAAGATCCAAGATGCCTGCAGAGAAGAAGATGCTGCACCAACATATGCCACACAGCAGTATGGTCACCTCAACAGCCTCAAAATGCAGAAAAAAAGAATTCTGCATTAAAAGTCAGGCAAATGATACTTTTCTAAACTATGATGAAATGATAATTTTTCTAAACTACCATGAAATCTACTGACCTTAGGAGAGAACAACGTAGAGAAAGGAAGGACTGCAATTCTCTGGAGAACCAACAGCATAAATATATCGACATAGGCTGAAATTCTATAGAAATGCTCATTAGTGGGTTTTGTACATGATTGGCTAATTAAAAGCCAGTGAAGTTGGCCAGTGGCACCGACATACAGTTCAAATCATGGCTTGACCAAAGCAGCTTTTCTTTGACAGTCACATTTACAGCATTGTGCAAATGCATTAGAAAAACTTTTTTCTGAACTTTAACGATTCAGTGAAAACAGAGCATAAACCAGAATGGAGTTACCCTCTGAAATGACATGTTGTCTGCTAGAAAAAGCAAAACCTGCAAGAACAGCTATCTTTCATCTCAGATGCAAGCAGCTCTCATCCCTCAGTCCACATGGACACATGCTCCACACACTGTCCAATATATGCTCTAGGGCACCATGAGAACAACTTAATCTTCACACCAACCTTGTCAGGCAGGAGAGTGCAAACCCCATTTCAAACAAAGCCAGGCTGAGGTAGGAGAGGCATTAAATAACTTGCTGGGAGTCATGCCCAGACTCTGGCGGGTGCTCCCTGCACCCAAACACCAACCACAGTATGTACAGAGAGAGACCAGCCACTGTCCTCTGGTGTGTCCATGCACTGGAGTCCCCCTCTGTCCCACACAAACGGTTACTCCTCCTGATGTGGCAAAAACGTAAATCCTACCCCATATTACCCAATTTAGTCAGGTAAGTACTATCAGTAAAACCCAGAATGTTACTTTTAATGACCTACATAAGGGATTAGTTTGCCTCTTTAAAGCCATAGCCAAATGTCATTAGAGAACAAACTGAAGGCTCACTTTTTTGTCCAACATAGAAGCCAAAGACCTAATGTTTCCCCACCTCCAAATTCGTTTCATGTTGCTACAGCACTGCAGGGAAGAGAGAAGTTATTATGGTGAAAATCCTCTCCTTTACCACTAGAGGCTCATCAGTATGAAATATTTCACAAGCACAGAAGGCAACACATTGGCCCTCAGAGCCTACAGTTTGTCTTTAAAGAAGGACTTCAAGGAAGAAGCTTGGGCACATCAGGCAGCCCGAGGCTGTGCTGAGGTGTTGTGAGATGTGAACTCAACTCCCCAGCCTTCAAGCTTTGAGACTTTTTTAAACAAAGAAACAAAAAAACCCCACCAAGAACAACAAAAAAAAACCCACACCCAACTTTAACCTTTTCAAAAGTAATCTTGCTTCAGCTGAACGAGTCTTCTTCTGCACAATGCATATGGATGTACACGGAACCCAATGTATGGAACCTACACTGGGAAGGTTTCATGAACAGTGACTTCTGACAGCATGTGCTCTGAGTGGCTGGTGGTATTTCACCCCCCATGGGAGAGGGAAACATGTTGAGAGCACACAGGGGGCTCCTGTAGCCCTCAGAAGTTTATTTAAGTAATTCACATTGCTACATTGGCATAAAGTGTCTATTAAATCTTTATACTGTCCAGATATCTTTACGTATTAAGCAAACTCATAGGTGTTAATTATCTTTGATAATGATTAATTTTTAAATAATAATATTTCATTATCATGACGATATTTCTAGTGCTAAATGGATGCCTTCATTCCCGTATTTAGTTCATGGCATTGCGGCACTAACATTTTGTATTTATTTTTCAGAGATGGATTTATATAGATTTCTGAATCTACATTCAGTTATGGATGTTTAAAGAGACAGAAATGGTACCTCTGACAAAACCACTAACAAGTAGAAGAAAATACAGAAAACAAAGATGTCACCAGTTGTCCTGGTAAGTCTAACTTAGCAAACAGTATCCAGAAAGAAACCCAACATACAACAGCTGGAGTTCTATGCTGGACAAGCATTTGAGAGAGAAAAGGGGAAGGATTAATTTCACAATTCTGCAGAACCACAACAGAATTTCACTTGTAATTAGCACTGCCTTCAATTCAAAGTATATCGCCAAAATAAATAGCTACTCACTTTAAAAACTTGAGGACAAACTCTCCTTAAAGCTGCATATTCCCACAATATGACAACTTCAAATTTTTCCTTTATTGTGAAACCAGAGCTACAGTCTCCCTCAAAACCAGCACCTGGCTTAGTAGGAATGTAAACGTGCCAAAGCACAGTAAAAACAATAAAAAAAAAATGTCCAATATATGACATACCACAGGCCATGGAGCTCTATTAGCACCATGGAAAAGACACAGCTGGTTGTCATCAGAAGCCGTCCCCAACAGTTGAACAAGAGACTCTTGACCTCTCCCCAGCTGAAAACAGTATCTCATTTTTTGTAAAAAACCAACTTACAATCTCTGGACTACCTACAATCTGCAGGTAGTCTTGGCAAGCAGGAAAACCACAGTTACACAGGATGAGAAGATTTCCCTTTCTGGATTTATATTTACCTTTGTTGCTGTGGAAAACCAAAAGACTGCAAATAAGTCCTACAGGATTAGGACACATGTAGTTTCAAGAGCTGGATTTCTAATGTACAAGCGTTCACTTTTCAGTTTCTTGACCACACAGATGCCCATGTCCTAGATTTTACTAATTTCTTAGAGTTCTCTTACTGTTACTTTTCTGTTTTGCTCAGAAAATAAAATGTTCACATATAATGGCAGGCAATTAATTACCTTTTGGCACTCTGGAAAGATCAAGGTCACTGAATTCTTTCAAAATAGAAGCATCTGAAAAATATGTATGTTAGGAACTAGTATGGAAACCAAAACTATCCTTCTGCCTCCAGTTTTAATGGAGAGCTGAACTACCCCAGGATTAGCCTATGCACTTCCACATGCCCTATTATAAAATGATGGAACAGAACTAGAAGACACAGGAGGACAGCTAAAACTGCTTCTGCAGGGACACCGAGTCTTGCAGGACTCTTGAGCATGGAAAAGGAATGACAGGGAGGAGGGAAGGATGTCACAGAAATCTGTAAAATCATGAATGGTGGGAAGAAGGCAAAGATGGAAAGGAAACAATCATTCACTGTTATTTACTGCTTCCTGTAACAGAAAAGCAATGGGCAGCTAATGAAATTATCAGAGAGCAATTTTATAACAAAGGGAAGTACTTTTTCATACAACATATAATTAAATTACAGAGCTCATGGTCACAGGATGTTGTAGATGCCAGAAATACAAATGAGACCAAAAATGATTAAATAAATTCACGTTAGAAAAGTCTATAAAAAGCAATTAAAGAAGATAACATGAATGACATACCAAGTCGGAAAGCCCTAAACCCAGCAATAGCTGGAAGTGAAACAGATGTAACAGGAGGAGGATGCTCGCCCTGTTTTCTGGTTTCATTGCTCCTGTGAGTTTCTGCTACTGAGCGCTGTCAGAGGTGACCAATGAAGAATTACATGAACCTACGGTCTGCTGGATACAGCCATTCTTATAAGCTCCTGTACTGTCTGGTGATGAACAAAGTGGAACTGTAGCCTCTCTAACTCTAGTCAAGGGGAGCTCTAGCTTCCAGTCAGTGTATTAGTTTGCAATGGAAACAGTGGAATTAACAACATCATTTAAATACTTCCATAACAATAACCACAACAACTACACTGGGTCCGATTAAAAAGACGCATCCAATACGAGAAGCCTCAAACCACTATATCCAAGCTTCCTCTAAGGGAGATACACACATATATTCCCAAAAGGAAAATCAACAATAAATTTATTCTCTTAAATACAAAGGTACACAGTTTCCTACCCTTGGATACACAGAAACCTCATATGACAACAGCAACGCAGGAGTTCTGGGACTGAGTAGTATTATCCTCACACATTTGTCACCTTCAATTTTACATTAACATATATCCAAAAGGAAGATGTCACTACTTTTATACTAAATTGTAAAGAGCCATCTAATAGATAAAAAATTCTTTATAGGCAAATACATCTATTAGGCCTAAATACCTGTATGAAAAAGGAAAGGGAAACATATTCAAACCACCACGAAGAGCAGTAACTAATGGCATATCTCATCTAGTGAATCCTGCAGAGCCCACTGCCCTTGAGAGGTAATTAGCCCCACTTAAACTACAGGCTCTTCTATATGACAATTATTACAAGTTCAAAAGAGCACTTATGTCAGTAAATGTTTACAATCTTGCTTCCCTTGTATTACTTGCATTCCTGAAAAAAATCAGAAATAGGAAGGAGAGATGACAGTAACATACTAGATGCGAGATGCTAGTTAGAAATTCTCTGTTTCTGCACTGATAACCAATTCTCAGTGAATCCTGAAAAGAGAATTAGCCCAGATAAAAGACTGTGGCCAGCACAACATACAATCCAGACACAGCATCTCTAAACCGATAAAACAAAAGAAAAATAACTAAGTCAAAATAACCTGATCTGGTGGCTTTTACACTGACTCTTTTGCAGTAACATTATCAGGAAGAGAAAACAAAGAACATTTTCTCTTTATTCTAATAAATAGAATAAACCTTACCCATCAGCAAGTCATAAAATAAAGCATATCCCACCAAAAGACCTTTAGCCTGTTACCAAATAAGGCAGCAGATTTGTTCATCACTGCAGAATTCAAGCTGCAAGGCTCATTCCTTTCAAAAAGTTTATTATCAAAACACTAGAGAAATGGAATACTACTCTTGTGAACTTACACTTGTTTTCAGCATTTTTCACAGAAACTTTTAAAATTTTGCATTGTGTCTTGTGATACTTAGTACTTTTTAAATCCCCAGCTCCTGAAATCATGAGAAAATTGCAGGCTGACCATTAAAAATAATGATAATTAAAAAAAAAACCCACCAAAAAACCAAAAACCAAACAACAAAAATATCTCAAAACAACCTACAGAATCTTCCATGTCTCCCCCACCCAAAAGAAGCTGAAAAAAAATAGAATTAGAGTGAAAGCTTAACCCCAAAAGATAAACAACAACTAAAATTGATTCTTGGTTTTGAAGACACATTCTTTTTAGACTCCCCTTTGAGATAAGGTGAATTTGTTTCAAGAAAAATTTATAACTCTGTATTCATTTATTTTTTAAATGGCTTCGTGGTGTAAACTGAAGCATTTATATTTATTTGTCAGTACTACTCTCTTTATAGTTGCATTATATCTCTAAGCATTCTCACATAATTAAAGAAAGGTTGTAAAAAAACCGTGTTAATAATGAAAAAGCACGATCTGAAAACTCTTTCCCCTCCTTTTCAAAGAGCTTTTCTGCTCCCAGTGCCCAGTCTGCCCACTGGCCCTGCCTGCAGATAGAGTGGTTTAGCGAAGGAAAGTAAGAGATGTGCTATGCAAATGCTAGATATGTTCCCTCACCTTCAGTAAAGCTTCTGTTGTATACCTGAATACAGAAAAAGAAAGGTTAAAAACATTCAGTCAGTAACTACTCATACTAGAGTATTTCAAGTGTGATCTGCAGGGACCATAACTTTCAAATCAGTAGATGTTATCTGGTTTGTTTGTTTGTTTTCAAATACTGTCAAATAACTATTACACCAATAGTAGCAAAATTTAGAAGCAATGAACCTGAAACACTGGTCAAACACATAGATGGTATCTCTACCTACTTCTGGCAGAGAGACCTGAGAGCCAGTTTCTACCTCTGCATCAGTCCTGCTCAGTTGATTTTATGTTGGGACAGCTGAAGCTCATCTCAGATTAACGAGACTCTCTCCAGTTAGAGACACCTGACCTCCCAGAAAAAGGAGGTTTCCTCTAGGAAGTGCTAAGCACTCTGGATCATGGACCACTGTTTTCTGGACCAGCTTCTTGAAACTAAAACCAAGGTGGATGTGGGCAAAAGCCACTGGGAGGAACAGAGAATGGGACAACTTCTGTGTCACCGTACTCCCAAAGCAGCTTATTTTAAGAAACTGCATTTTCCCTGTGAAGTAACTGTAGGACTAGATAACCTTAGGAAAGGGGAGCTCCCCATAAAGCAGTACAGTTGGAATATTTAAAAGTACAGGAATCTGGAGTACAGTTATGAAAGTGATAATTCAACTATGAAATAAAATAAAAATGATCTGTTAACGATCACACATTCACTTTGATAGCTGCATAAGGGCCTTATTTCCTATACGCATCCTGAATATGTATAGGTAATATAGTTTTATGAAGCCCAATATGCATTTTAGTAAAAAACTCTCAATCCCGTATGAAAAAAAATCAAATAAACTCCCTGTTCTACACCAGTGGACATTTAGCCCTGCCATCTCTATTTTTTCCTGATGTCTTCTTTCTACTTTTCAAATCAATTTGTTAAAACCACGTTGGTTATATTTCAGCACAATTAACCATAGGAAATTAACATAGTCAGGAGACTACAAAGTTCCTTCGTTGATCTGCTGACAGGCTCCAGTGGCAAAAAAGGGAGACTCATTATTCTGGTTTAGTCAAGCACGAAAGAAAATAAGGTAATTTGAGTTTTAACACCAAATGTTATCTTGAAAGCCTGCTACAAGAGTGTGTCAAATGATGTTGGCTTGCCTATAAAAGAAAAAAAAATTAACTGTATTTTAAATAATATTGCGAAAGCCAAATCAGATCACAATTACTTATTATTAGTTTGTTTTTGTAAGGAGCAAATACAGTTATGCTATTTAAGTACAATGCCACAAATGAATCAGCTGAAGACAAAAAGCTGTATTAAGGTTTTCTATGAACCAGTTTTCCAAGAAAAGATCATTTTTTTGACCTGGCCAAACTTATTGATTTAGGGCTGGGAAAAACAACAAAAAACAAAAACCCTGTCCAATATATTAGACGACATTCTTGCACAGATCCCAAGCAAATACTGGCTATAAACCACCTCATATTTCTAACCCTCCAAACCTCACTCAGTATCTCAAAAGTTGCTTTAACTTGACCTTTAGGAAATGACTAGTAGCACTGCTCTTGTATTACTTTGATTTTTGTCTTCCCTTTGACTGCAAGGAAAATAAAGCAATGCCAGGGGAGGGATTTGTGACGTCTGAAGGAGAAACTACAAAAGTCCAGTTTATTTTAAACCTCTGTTAAAACCTCTGAGCTCTACAGATCAAGAGTATAAAACATCACCTGTCAACTCAGTACTGAAATGATGAGCATTCAGACAGACACCTTTACAGCATTAACTGCACGCCATGCACTCTGCAACTTAAGCTGTCACATACCTGCCGATCCTCCACTGAGCAGAATAGTCATTAACAGACAAAATAATTGTATGAAATATTCAGACCTGTGACACTGTCAACCAGAGCTACAAAAACAGTAAAACAGACAAAAAGTGTTACTTACAGTTACTAGATGCTCCCGCATAGTTCAACATGTACCAATCTGCTACTAGCATCCTTTAAGTTTGCTATACACATGTCCCAACAGCTTCATATTCTCCTTCTGTGTAGCATCTCCAACTCAAACATGGGAAAACACACTGCTGTGCTTAAACAGACACTTACTTAATTATTCTAACGAGGAATGGTGCTTTGGGTGGGAGGAAAGAAAAGCCACCCCTGTTCAAGAGGAAACACCACATGTTGACCACACAAATGACTGCGTTTTCTAATAAGCCAGGAAAAACTGAGAGGGATGGCTATACAGGAATTACCGCAGCGTGTGCATACAGTGCATTCTCTACTGAATTGATTCCAGCTTGCAAGACATTGATGTATTTTCTGACTGACTCTGCTCAGGAGACAAGCTTTTGAAACGGTACTTTCAGCCCACAAGCCTTTAGGACATCAATCACATCAAGATTAAATCAGCTCAACTTTGGACCAGAACAGCCCCTCGCCCTCCAAATCAACCCCTGGAAATATATTTATGTTGGGTTTTTCTCCTTGGCTGCCTGTATAAACACGAAAAGAAAAGGCTTAGAAAAATGTATGGCAAAGATCCACTCTTTGAAGACAAAATTCTTCTTAAGGCTGCTAACCTCCAACTCCCCGAAGGTGCATTGCAGCAAGGGTAGAAATTGATTTAGTGAAAGGCTTCTATTAGTGCGAGCGCTGTTCTCATTGCAAAGTCCCTCCCCTTGCTATAATCAATAATTTAAGCAAAGCCAAGAATCATGTCAGCCAAAATGACCAGGGTAACTGACTGTCTCTTTCTTGCAGAGTAGAAGTAAAATTAAATTAAAGTCTGAATGGGTATGTATTCTAATTTAAAAATTAATTTGACCAATCTGAGTTGTGCAGTTTGGCTTCCACTTTGAGAAGGGGAGGAGGGAAGGGCTCCTTTGTTTCTTGCTGAAAACTTCCCAGGTTCAGGAAAGAGCCAAAAAATCCATTTCTAAAAGCAAAAAAATACTCTAAAGTTATGGCTTCTTATCAGTTATGCACAAGCAACACACTCCACAGAGTCACAACTCTTGAGTATTATGGCAGCGCTACCCTACCTATCTCTGAGTGCACCGCAACTACTGCTTGGAGTTAATAACTGAAGGAGTGTTTCATATCTGGATTTAGCCCCGCAGAAGCTCAACTGAAAAGCAATTCAAAGCAAAATAATAGGAAAAATTAATCTCGTTCATGCTAAATTGCGTTACTGTTTAGGAAAAAAATAGTACCATTAAGAAACGGTTTCATGAATAGTTCTGAGCCTGACTACTTCAAGGCTTTCGCTTGAAAGTCATATTAAGTAATAAATTAGCCCAGTGTATTAAATGACATACATATAAAGTGATCAACATAACAAACAGAAGTTAAAAACAATCCCTGTAACATAACACCATATAAAAATGGATTAAAATGCCCCAGACACACCCTGAGCAGGGAGCAAAAATACATGCTTCCTATTTGAGGCTGTCTTCCCTTTCTCCCCCGAGGATTTCTCATCACTGAAGTATCATGGATAAATCTGCTGTACACACTAAACGACACGCACTGCCAGGCTTTAGAAATCCACATCTCAGACACTACAGGAAACCCACTTAATGTCATTATCTTGAGCTCTGTGGCATCCTGATATTGGACATTTACGGTCTAATGCTGAGTACCCAGGGGCTCCATACATCTCAAAACGACGCAATTGAGCCTTAATGGCAAATGTATGTGCTTTCATGGGATCGCTTTAAAAAAGGCTTCATGTCCCTTAAGGCAGGGACTGTACATCCACTCTTGAGCAAGGACTGAGTTCAGAGCAAGGTCTCTGCAGCATGCCAAGTCCCATCATCCAAGACCTCTCCTGGCCCAGGGAGGTGGCTTGGTGCTGCCCCGAATCTGCCCACCCTCTCTTGATGCAGTGGCAATGAAGCCTGCAGCACCACCCAGATGGTGGTACAGTGGTACCACCTACAGGTCTCTGCTGTGACCCAAGGGACTCACAACATCCAGCCAGTCCCCTGCTCTTAATTAAAGTTCAACTGAATGTCTATCAGCTAAAGCTGACCTGTGAGAGTTAAGCACATGAGGAACCAGTGCACTGAGAGACCAAGGTCTAAAGGAGTAACTAACTTGGGGAGACTAAAAGAAATAGCTACAGGTATGAATATACCAGGGTGGGAACTCAAGGGGGATTGAAGTCTGTCTCCCCTCACTGCACAGACATCTCCTTCCACCAAAGCCAGAATCCACTTCTGAGAAAGGACTTGATTTTCTCTTAGTAGTATTTCAGGATTAAATAACTTTCACCCAGAGCTTCCCTGGATTTGCCTGATGTAAGTTTTCAGAACTTCTGTGAAATAACATCCCAGCCTCAAACACCGCCAGAACTTGCTTCTGCTGTTTCACTATTAGTCCATCCAATTTATCGCTGCCATCTTTGTGCTAACCCACTTTGTGCTCTGACCTACTGACTACGAACACTCCTAAACTGCTTCCAGCTCCTGCTTATTCCAGCTTCCCCCCAGTTTGTGCCAAATTTTCACTTATCTCCGCAGCTACAGTTACTCTCCTCTTGCTTCCCCCTCCAGTGGGTTCCTCTTCTCAACAAGCCTCTGGGTCACACTGCCATTTTCCAACCCTTCTTACCTTCCTCCCCACCCCACAACTCTTGTTTCCCCATCGGCTTTCTCCCCTCTTAAGAGCTGCAGAGCACCCAAAATGCACCTAACAGAATACACCCCTGTTCTCAGCTTGCCTTGAGGAACAGGGGCCCAAAGGCTAAGACTTCTCCCACAGGTAACACTGGTTTTCTGTCCCTTCCCCAGAGATTTCTATACCCATTTCAAAGCATCAATCAGGTGGATTGAAGTTTGGCCCGAGTTCTATGCAGCATTCAGAAATGCTGAGGCAGAGGTTTAGTGGATCGATTTTGGTTGTAATTTGTTATTACTTGTACAGTTTTATGAACTGGGAACCCTTTTTTTTTTTTTTTAAAGGAGGGGCATTTGGTCTGATATTAGTTGATGGTGGCTTTTCCTTGTGCAACTTCCTGCCTTACCATCACTCAAAAACAGCTATCAGGATCCCTACTTTTCCCCATTACCTTCCCTGGTTCCTCTTCCATGGTTTGCTCTGCCTTCCTCTTTGCTGGGTCCTGTGTCTGAGCTCTTTCCGTGGTCTCAAGAGAGACCTGTGAAGACATACAATCCTAGGAATGGAAAAGCTTTTTTTTCCAGCAAGATGCATTCAACCTCAGAGAGGACCTGCAGGATCCAGAACTACACTTGTCCTTCCCTGAGACAAGAGAAGCTTGAAAAGCTTCCCCAAAAAGTTTGTCAAGTGAAGTACCAGGCATAATTAAGCTGTTTGCCACTTCTGAAATTCGAGTTTTCCCTAGAGATGCTCAGAAGAGTCTTCCACTCTGCCACAATACACAACAAGCTCTGTATAAAAAGCGTGTCCTAATATCTCTTAACATTATACATCAATGTAAACTGCACTACAGAGTTAGGGGGAACTTTTGGTGCCCTGAAGATCTTATAAGCTACTCTATAGCTTTCACCCAGGTGGTAGTACAACACCGACATTCAATTTTCCATGTTGTCTTGTCACAACCTTTATTCCCCATTGCCACCTTTCACTTCCCCAGCCAGTATTCCACATATTCCAGCAGGTAGGTCTGCAGGCATCTGTTTAACCCCCACAACTATACATTTTACTGAGTAGAAAATACTCATTTTAAAACACTTGAAATCTTGAACACTTAGACAAAGCAGCACTCTGATTTCATCTGGATTAGAAGTTATGTGCTTTACTATGACAGCAAGGTAAGCATCCCTGAAAAGACAAGCACCAAACAAGGGCAAAATAAGCCAGCTTGTTAAACTCCCATCAAGTGACCAGGAGTTCAGCTGGAATAATGTCAAAATTAATGAAGTTATGGCAGTTAGGACAGGGCCACATTTGACACTCTCTTAGCCAAAGCACTGAGCAAGGCACAGCAACGCCAAAGCACAGCTACTTGAAAGCAACTATCTTTGAACTCCATCTCCCCCAGCCCTGGAGCACCCAGGGAGAGATGGCACACTGGGAAAGCACTGTGTTTGGAAAGAATATGACAAACCATCCTAGATTATTAGACACAATATAGCATAGATTAACCAAGGAGAGATTTTTAAAGCAAAGCCAGACCCAGAAAGGGAACAGATTTTGCATCTGCACTGCAGGGTAGATGTTGCAGGCTCTATCCATCTGGGTAATTCATTAGTGAGTGTTACTTGATGTGTGTCCGACCTTGCCCGCGGTTGCTCCTCTACAACGCAAGCCCTAGATCTTGCCTCCTGTCTGCTGCCTGTCTTGGACACCACTGGGCACCTCAAGGGACACCACGAAGGCAGCCAAATCAAACCCTTCCGAGGGAGGAAAATTAATGGCTCTGGTGAAATAAAGAATCACTCTCTATCTTTTTGGTGAACAGTAAGTATGAAACTGCAACTGTGACCACACAACATGTCCTGGAAAGCTTCTCCTACAGTCCCAAATTCTGGCAATTGCTAACACAGTTTGGAAGATGCTAATCATTACTGAATAAAACATCTATGTTCCCATTCCTGAATTTAAGCACCTCAATTCATTTTTACACACCTATTTTAATTAACTATCCCAATTCAAAAGGGTGCTTATCATCTCTCTCTACCATGGAAACTTTGAGCTTTAAGTCAGAACACTTCTCCAAGTGCTCAAGATATAGATTTTGGTAGCTCACTGAGAACCACGAAATAAAACTGACCTGACTGCCCAGACGCAGCAAACAGCCTCCTTCTGAACACGTAGCAGCAGTGTGTACTCGAAAGAGTCAGCTTCCAAGTTCAATTCACTGTCAATTTCAATTTATTTTATGGTCTTCTACCAGTAGACATTGAATGCTGATCATTACCGTGAACACTATGCAACTGTGTGGCCTCCTATGTTTTATTATTTTTATATTTAAACTGGCTTAACTTTTGCTTCCCTACACTCCTCTTACAGGGCATAGCTAAAAGGAAGATAAACATGGAGTTTGTTGCTCCATATACAGAATATTACCTACACAAACACCGGGGATATACAGCAATAGTCACTTTTACCTATTTTGTAAGCAGTCAGCAAATAGTCAAGCCTGAGACTGTAAAGCTTGCACTGTTCTCAATACATGATTATCAATAAGATGCAGGATTTAAAAAAATCAGCCCAGTATTAAAAGTCACCATTAGGATGCAGAGCAAGTGTGAACTAGACCCTCTTATTCCTCAAAATCTGAAAACTGGATGTTTACCTAGAACCCTACAATTGCAAAGATGAGAATATATTCTTTCTCTAGTATTACAGGATTTGTGTGTATCCACAGTGTAATCAAATGTATTTCAAGTACCATAAATCTTTTTCCAGGCCGAGGAACACAGAAAACATGTTCTGTAGTAAATAACGTACTTGTTGTCTGTATCAGATAGGTGCCGCAAAGGAAAAATGGTGCTTTTAAGAGGACATCCATTTTAATTTTGTCAAAGATGCTGGTTGAAATCAGAGGCAGACCTGACCAGTGGTATAAATCTGAGTAGTTTGTGATTTGCTGCAATTTTTACTATATTAGAGGGCTATTCTATCCAGACATACTGTTATTTCAGAATACCTGCCTCTATTTACAAGAGTGACACCCCTGATCCCCAAGGGCCAGTCTCATTGCTGCCACTTCTGCACTGGGTTGAACTCGTTTATTTGTAACCAGCTATTAAGCTGCCCTCCCGGATTTGCTCAGAAACCAGCAGCAGACAGACATTCGGTATATGGCAGCCACATATAGCGGCAGCCCTCCCTGAAAAAGAGGAAACTTGAATTTTTGATAAAGCTGTAAATAACATTTTCAATCAGGGAGAAGCAAGGTGTTGCACAAACCAAAGGCTGGGGAGCCGGAGGAGGCTGCTTTACCAGATGGAAAAGCAAGACAAAACAATTGAGAAGCCCTGAAAGAACTATATTGTTATTTTCAACATCATATTCGTACGTATACTCAAGTGCTAAATACAATCTCTGGCTTGAGCATTAATAATTCTCCAGGTATCTGCTGGACCACTTTCTTTAATGGATTAAGTGTTCTTAAACCTGTTTGCTTTTATTTCCCTTCCCATAAGTCGTATGACTACAACTGTCTGCTTCTGCAGATTTCTCTCCCAGATGCCTTTCTCCCTTTGGTCCCAAACATAAATGCAAGAGTTGGAGATCACTGAGCCATGAAGACCCCAAAAGATGCTCTCCTCCCATCCAGGTGCAGTGGCAGTGAGGAACTCTGGCCATGCCCAACATCTCAGACCTCCAGGATGGGCACTACCTGGGCTCACTGCATGACTCCTCCATCAGAAGGGCTCACCTTCACCTATGCTGGCACATGGGGACAGTGAGGAATGAAAGATTATATGACAAGTACTGGAAAGATCCAATGCAAGGGGAAAGTGCCATGTGCCTCTGGAGCAGATGGCTCGAGCAGGTTGGGGTAACACCACCCCTGAAGGGATGTTTAACACCAGATCAGACAACCACAAGAGCTTAGATACCACCAATCCTTGCTTTTTGAAGTTTCTTCTTGTCACCTACTCCTAAATGTGGGCTCTCACACCTCTTCCATTGCCTCAGAGGGGCTAGACATGTCCCTCTGGAAGGATTTTCAGTCAATCACCACTGCCATAAATACATTATATGTACTTTCTGCTTGTGGGAAACTGCTTCTCTGTCCTCAGCAGGACAGAAGGCTGCAAGGGGTTCCAAGAAGCTTGATTCCCTTCAGCACTTCCAACTCCACCCACTATGGTACCACCCAAACTATCTAGCAAGTGAGGTGACCCCTGTAGCCTGACCCAGCATCATGGTGCAAGGCAAATGCTTGGCCACCAGCACCACAGTAACTCATCCACCTCCTGGGGAGGAGATGGAAAAGGCACAAGTTATTACAATGCAGAACACAGAACTGTTACGGACCTTGCCTCAAAAAAGATAGCTCAGTTCGTTTATTCAAGTTTTATTTCACTTCCTATTTTATTACCCTTCAAACATCCCTGGAGACAGGCAAACTTTCCCATTACTCAGATTTAAAAGGCTGGAGCCCCTAGAATGACTAGAAAATCTCCCCCCGAATGAGTAAGCCTGGAGATATTTGCACCAGTTGTGATTTCTGCTTTTTCCTACACCAGCTGCGTTGCTTTTTGCACTCCCCTTTTCAGCTTCCCAAAAGGAGCTGCAGGGAAGCCTGAGAAACTGGCCTGTTCCATCACATCCAAAAGCCATCCTGGCATCCATGGCAACTCGACATTTTATTTCTTAGTTCTCTCCTGTTATAGCAATTGATAGGCCATTTTGGAAAGAAACTGGAAGCACTTAATGAAACAATTTTATCAGGCTGGAAGTAAATTAAAACCAGCACATAATCCCTAGAGCAGGGTGCCTGTAAATTGCAATAGTTGAAAGTTTTTAGAGGCCACGAATACTTATATATACACAGACATCTGAAACCCAGCAATCCAATCCAGTATGACAGGTTCTGTGTCCTCCATAGTGCTCTCCGACAATGGCCACGGTGATGAGAAAGAAACACCTCTACTGCTTTGATCCTGAAAGGCAATTTTGAGGTTTTCTAGGGACTTCTGCTTATTTTTACTCTTTTCTTATAGAGACTGAACTCAGATATCTGGACATCTGCTTTTCTGTAACTGTCTAATACATATAATAAATTGGTTGCTAGTATGGTGAGAATGGAGAACTGCCCATAGTAGGAGAAGATCAGGTTCGAGACCACCTGAACAACCTGAAAGTGCATAAGTCCATGGGACGTGATGAAATTCATCCACGGGTCCTGAAGGAGCTGGCGGACCAAGTTGTGAAGCCACTTTCCATCATATTTGAGAAATCATGGCAGTCTGGTGAAATTCCCGCGGATTGGAAAAAGGAGAACATAACCCTGATATTCAAAAAAGGGAAAAAAGAGGACCCAGGAAACTATAGGTCAGTCAGTCTCACCTCTGTGCCTGGCAAGATCATGGAGCAGATCCTCCTGGAATCTCTGCTAAGGCACATGGAAAATAAGGAGGCGGTTGGAGACAGCCAACATGACTTCACCAAGGGCAAATCCTGCCTGACAAACTTGATGGCCTTCTACAATACTGCCAAGAACTTGATGGACAAAGGCAGAGCAACAGATGTCATCTACCTGGACTTAAGCAAAGCGTTTGAC
>VXBW01006803.1:926251-1014047 GCA_013400375.1 Thinocorus orbignyianus
GAGGGATGGAGCATCTCTCCTATGAGGATAGGCTGAGAGAGCTGGGACTGTTCAGCTTGGAGAAGAGAAGGCTCCGGGGAGACCTGATAGCAGCCTTCCAGTATCTGAAGGGAGCCTACAGGAGAGCTGGGGAGGGAC
This sequence comes from Thinocorus orbignyianus, assembly GCA_013400375.1. Classification (NCBI taxonomy): domain Eukaryota; kingdom Metazoa; phylum Chordata; class Aves; order Ciconiiformes; family Thinocoridae; genus Thinocorus; species Thinocorus orbignyianus. The sequence goes on from VXBW01006803.1 coordinate 926,390, forward strand.
TCTTTGTCAGGAAGTCTAGTGATAGGACGAGGGATAATGGTTTTAAATTGGAAGAGGGGAGATTTAGATTAGATATTAGGAAGAAGTTCTTTCCTGTGAGGGTGGTGAGGCACTGGAACAGGCTGCCCAGGAAAGTTGTGGATGTCCCATCCCTGGAAGTGTTTAAGGCCAGGCTGGATGGGGTTTTGAGCAACCTGCTCTAGTGAGAGGTGTCCCTGCCCATGGCAGGGGGGTTGGAACTTGATGATCTTTAAGGTCCCTTCCAACTCTGACCATTCTATGATTCTATGGTGAAGTAGTGAAAGTTTTTAAAAAACACCCATTTTCTGCTTTAGAAGAGTCATGAGCTCTAAAGGCTTTATTAATTGACTTTTTAAATTTTATTTTACTTTTTAAAAGAGGAAACTCCCCATTCTCAGCAGGGGAAAAGTTCCCCTTCATTTCCATAGTGCAAACAAACCACAGCTCAGTTAACACCTGGTTAGTTATTTAAGCAAACTTGCTAACACCTGAAAACAGCTCAGAAAATCCCCCTTCCTGAGGGCTAAAAGAGCTCATACAGCATACAGGGGCAAAAGGCATGTGGCAAGAAAATTTTAAACACATTATTTAGAAAGAAACAAAACTTATGCTAGCTCTTAGCATGTTAGACCACTCCTGTTTAATTGCACTAATTGGAATTATGCAAATTTAGCTTCCAGTGTATAGAAGTTTTCTACCCAGTTTCTCATTGCCAAACCTGGAGCAAGTACAGACAGAAGGAGCCAACAAGCTCAGCATTACATTATCCAAATATCTTCTACTGACAGTTTCTCCAGAAATTGTTACCAGTGATGTCACCCATACTATATCAAGTATTTCATTTCACACGTGAAGAGGAGACTACACAAATATTTTCTGTTTTGTTCCTGGTTTGTTACATACCAAAAAGATCAGAATATCCATTATCTGTCACATAGTGGGGTTTCTGGTTGTGATTTTTAAAAACACTAGATATCCAAATAAAAACCAATATTGTCATAATCATGCACAAGTGACCTGTAATACAGCTGTGGATTTGGACCACAGTGGCCTCCAAATACTATATAATCTCTGTGAGGTAATAATGAAATCACTTAAAATACAAACAATACATGATGAACATCTTTAGCCTCATATCAGTCTGAAGAATCGGATTGCCTCCCCTCATTTGGACAAAGTTCTGCCTTTATATATTGGCTTGGATATGAAAAAAAGGCAACAAAGTCCATTAACTAGAGTAAATGAAATCTCTAGGGTTTTAAAATAATACAGATGTGTTGTAAATCACAACGCAGCCAATGCAGAAGTCATCATTACTGTTCAAATAATTAATGAGCCCAGGCTTCCAAAATGTGAAATGCTATGGTTTCAGCTTCAGAACTGCTGTATGAAACTGCTGTGCAGAAAAAACAAGACACAGAAACTAAATTACCCAAGGTTTGGGAGGGCTTTTTTTTAAATAAAAAAGTATCATCAAATGACTGGGAGCAGAGGTGGGACACTTGCAAAGATTTGAATCTGAAAAGTAAAAATCTTTGCTGAACCTAAAAGTCATTACTCAGAAAAGTTTGTTGTGTTCAGGCACCTACCAGTAAAATTTAACACCTGCAGACAATCATGTACTTCTCACAACGTGTACCCATTGATTAGTGAAGAGTAATTATCTAGCAAAAGGTGCAGTTTGCATATTTTTAAGACCCCCATCTATAGCATTAGCTATAGCTGAGATGGGTTAAGCAACAGGTTTCTAAATCAGTGGCCAGGAGCAGCCTTTAGTTGCCTACCTGTTTCGTCGGGCGAGCTGGGCGAAGCGCTGTCCTGGGACAGTGTGGTCCAGCTGGAGTCCTCATCGCTCGGGGCCAGGTTCTGAATTCTGTGGAGGGCACAATCTGTTTTGGCCCCAGTTTTGGGGTGGTCTTTCTTAGTCTCAGGGCTTGAGGACACCGTGGCGACCTGGCCATCCTCTGGGCTCGATAGCTTGTTTTGTTTCCTGGGAAGGACTTCCCCGTTGACAATAACAGTGGAGGCCTGGCTGTTGCTTTGTGCAGATTTATCTTCCATCGCAACAAAACTCTGCTCCAGCTCTCTAGCAGATGTCTCTAGATCCGCATAGTAGTTCAGGAAGCTCTTGGTCCTCCTTGGCTGCGAGGGTAATATTTCACAGCCAGAGGAATCCTGCGGGATCGGTTCTTTGCCTTCAAACTTCTCAGAAGTTACGTTTATGCCCGCGGTGGTACTGAGGTTTTTGTTGGGATCCTGCTGTCCCTGCTCGGCGGCTTTCCTGAGCTGGTTTTCTCCATTCTTCACCAGCTTGATGTTGGCAGAGGTGTTCCCCAGAAGGGGCTGCGCCGCAGGGTCGGAAAGCCCCATGGCTGTCTGAATGTTAGTCAGGGCATATTTTTTCCTGCATTTCGGGGGAGTGCTGTTCTTGGCCTCCGTGTGCCTGATCTCTGCATTCAGCAGCTCGTTGTGAGAGGAACGCAGGTTGAGGGTGTTGGGAGGGGTGGCAGGGCTGTTGCGGTTCACAACGTCCGTCGAGCTGCTGCTTGCCATAAACACTGCCAAGGCGTCCACGCCGGAATCGACTGGAAAAAGCAAGAGAAACAGTCCTGAAACACACACGTACGTTACACACGCTGTTTCGCTAGGGCTTCTGATAAAGGGATGCAGCACTTTACATAATGGTTTTACAACATGAAAATTACCACAACCTAAGTGGGTAAGAGAACAGACAAAAGCTTAGCTGATTCAATAAGGAAAAACAGAGGCTGAAAAAAATAGTGAGAGATCATCAAGACTGCGAAGCTGAGAAAAAGCAGAAAGCTTGACCCCATAAAAAGCAGTTTTAGGGCATCTTTTTCACATCTGATTCTGTAGCAGACAGGCTTGGGGACAGCAGACGTGCCCTTTGCAATTGCCTAGAAGTCCAGAAGTCATCCTTACCATCATTTCACTTTAGTATTCTACCTCTACCTCTGATGAGGAAGGGAAGATCTCAAGAGCTCATCATTAGGAAGAAGAAAATTTGAGGAATTTCTAAGCAGACCAGAGGCAGATGCTGCTCCTTTTTCATCTAGGGTAGAACTCCATCCAGAACTGGCCATTTTAAGCCTGACCATCTTGTCAGCTCTTGCCTCTTAACATCTGCATTTTCTCTGTTCTTTGTCTGTCTGTCTCTCCCCTCCCTGCCTGCCCCTTTTTTGTTTTATTTTTGGTAGGGGAAGTAGAGAGTGAGAAGGTAGGGAATACAAGGATTATTTTGCAATATTGTATTTGATTTCAGGAACGGGGAGGGGAAGGAATCCCTTGACTAAATATCCTGCTCTAATTCAATCAATTTTTTCTTAAAACAAAGGGTAAGATGGCTTGCTATTTCTACACCTCACAAAGTTCAAACTCAAGGGCAAAACCTAAATCCTAGGGCAGAACACACATATTCCCCTGTCAAATAAAAGCATTCTTTTGTCTACTTGTAGACATCAGTTTCTGATTTTTATTAGCCAGAGGCGTAGCTCACCTTTTGAAAAAATATTAAGTTTATTGAGGGAACACATTTTAGCCTATGAAAAGTTATCAAAAATATATTTATTAAAACTATAATTTATTCCTGTGCTATTTATGGCTCCCACTAATCTGCACAAATACTCCATCAACACCTCAATTTACATACTGTAGTAGTCGCTGTTGTTTGACACCTGGCAAGCAAATTAGAGGCCAATTAATAAATCACTCCCATCTGCCACAGCATGAAACACCCTTTCTATTGCTCCTAATTCTCAGATATCAGTGACTGCTTCTACTGCACATAAAAACATGTCTGGGGCTTATCCAGGAATGAAAAGCTATAATTTGAACCCGCCGATGACAGATCATTCCAGCTGAGTTGTGCTGCATCCTTGTGTATTTGATATACGATGGAAATGACTGCTGTACAGATTTACAAGAGCTTAAATATATGGGTTTTAAAAGAACATATACATAAACACAAAGTGAAAAGGAGCACTTCAGAACGTTCCCTCCTCTGATGTGCTGTCAAAACTGTGCACTTCCAGCCATCCCCTCCAGTTTGTTTAAAACCAAGCAGAGCAAGTACAGCCTTTGTTCCCTGAATCACCCACCTAGAACAACTTCTAGAATTTGTTCAAAAGAGAACTTCAACTAAATTTTACAAGTTTCCACTGTCTGCTATTTCCTCAAGCACCAACCAGTCAGTCTCGACCAACTGCAAGTTTTTCAGGAGACAGATCACCCCACACACGCTGCACAAAAGCCATTGGCTCCTGCAACTGTTAATAAACATCCCACAGACCATTTCAGCTTGAGCCAGAAAAGAATTCTAAAACACAACCAGCACAATTTCAAGGAACTGTGTGCATGCACTTCCCATACAAACACATCAATGAACGTTGCTTTCTGCATCTTGCCTGGAAACAATCAAGACTGAGGCAAGCAAGGTCACATCTGATCCTACATAATGTTACCAAAGTACATGTTTTAATCTAAAAACATGCAATGGCCTGTGTTTATGGGCTGGCTGGTTTATATTTTTGCTGTATCTGTTAAAAGTCTGACAATCCAGAAGTCACATAAATAATAAATTATTAGAGCAGGATAATTTTGACCCACTGCCTGACCTTTAGAATTTATAGAATTGTACACTTATCTGTGGATTTCACTAGATTATATTTTACTTTATATGTCAGTAAATTAAAACAAGCATTTTTTCCCCCCATCAATAAATACAACTCACACAATCTGGAACAAGACTGAAATTTATTCCTGTTCTGTGCTACAAATGAGTTGCTTCACGCAATATTTGCCACTACTTTTACCACTGAACAAATTTCTTAAAAAATAATCTTCCTAGAGATAAAGCTTAAGTATCTGCCTGCCAGATTATCTTTAGCCAGCTTCCTGCAGTTTGCATTTCATCTTCCAAAAATGTTTTAAGAATAAGGACACAGAAACACTGGAACAAAACGTGTTATGTTTTACTAAAATCCTTGATAAAGCTCCCCAGCGTCTAGACTGGGCTTTTGCCGAGAAAGGTTGGGCCAGATGATCCTTGAGGTCCCTGACAACATGACTTTGTATGATTTTATGAAGATCAACATATTGCTCAAATGTGCCTGAGCACAAATGACTGAGTAAAAGCCTCCAAAGTCTTTGTGACCCTAACAGTGTGAGCTGGGTGCTAACCTGAGCTGGTGTATGAGAAGTTGTGGATGCCCCATCCCTGGAGTTGTTCAAGGCCAGGCTGGATGGGGCTTCAAGCAACCTGCTCTAGTGGGAGGTGTCCCTGCCCATGGCAGGGGGGTTGGAACTGGATGATCTTTAAGGTCCCTTCCAACTTTAACCATTCTATAACTCTATAAGCAGAAGAACATCAAAATGAACCCTTCACTACACATCCCCTTCCCTTCTGAACCCCCCTTTCAAATGATCCGTTGATCATACTGTGGTGATCAATGAACACACAAACAGCACCAGGAGGCACGCACAGAGCTCTCCTCCCAAAGGACAGGCGCCTGCTCGCTGGCTGTCACCCAGCACCCCCAGACCTGGCACTGGGATACATACATCCAGCATCCCTCTGCTCCTGGAAACAGATAAAAAGGTGGGGAAAAGGGAAGCAAGAGAAGAGGCAAAAAGAGAATAAGAAATTCAGATTGGAAATGACCAGGTCATGAGTCTCAAGGGCAGAAGTTGCTACCAGACCAGGACTAACTAAAGTGCTGGAAAATGCTTGAATGGAAGGAAATGCTTAAATATACTGAAGAAACCCTAGATTGTGTAGCAGAACAGCATAAGGAAGAGCAGCAACAGCCTGTCCCTCCTCCTTTATATAGGACATGGTGATATTCAAAACACATCAGTTCTCCCAGAGGAAGCACATCCCATCTTTCTAATTAAAAGCTTCAAGGAAATACAACTTCTTCCCATGTCTGTAATTCCAAGACTGAAATTCCAATCTCCGGCTTTCCGTAGGTTTTATTCTGTCTCTCCTGCTGATGCTGCCTCCCTGGCCCTACGGGCACTTGATGTGGGAAAGTGCTGTGCCCCTCAACAGCTAACCAGGACCCTCCTGTGCCAGCGGTCCTACACCCGGGGGACCTTGTTGTCCTGTCCCATCCCACCCCTGCCCAATGCTTGGGCAGCTCCTCATGCTGCCTGGCCACCAGAAAGGGCAAGGCTACTGGCCCAGGGTGCCCTTTTTTCCAACTCCTCCGCCTTCTGCTGAAAAGCAAACACAAATGGACAAACAGAGCAGTAATGACTGAGTTGATATGTGTATTTTAGCTAAAGCAGGTGAACAGTGGTGAGTTACAAGCAAGTAAAAACCAAGGAATTGCAAAAAAGAAAATAAAAATAAAATGAACTCTGGTGAAAAACTAAAAATAATTAGGACATTATCATTACTGAGAGCCATTAGAAAATTATTAAAATGTGCTTAAAGACAGAATTTAAGTTGGCAAGAAGCTGTCATAGCAATTCACTATTGATTTTAGCTTGCTAACTATTTAAAACAATTCAGTCTCAGCTGTGTACTTCTGCTGTTTAGAAACATACCTACAGATACAGACTAATGCACTTTCACCACTATAATGTATTTAACACAAAGTAGTCTCAATTTTCCAAGCATCATCATAATTCAACACTATTACTTGAATAGTTTTTATTGACGCTTTTCAATCTTGCCATAAGCCTTACAGACCTAGAAGCAGCAGAGAGAAAATGCTATTGTAAACTGAAACCAGCGTGTGATCAATTAGTCTCTAACCTTTCATAAGGTTTTTTTTGCATTGTATTGTCTGTAGGAACCGATTTTAAAAAGCTGAATCCAGAGTTTATTCAAAAAGACACTGTTAAAAAGAAATGGAAGCGCGTGCTCTTTTTCATGGATAAGTGTAAAATGAAAGCGAAATATGGGCCTGGGAGAAAATAGAAGAAAAAGAAGAGGCAAGTTTCATATATTTGCATAGCAGAATCTTTTAAAGGGCATCTGACCTGGAAGTACTTCTGACATGGCTCACGGGGCGTCAGCAATGCATCAGGAAATAGATTATAATTTGAAATCTGAAAAGAGGGATCATTTAAGAATTAAAACCAAAGGAATACACAAAATAAAAACACCACATTTCAGAAGCTCCTGAAAGACGTTAAGCATTCTAAACAAACCCTGGAATGTAACAGTAAGGATTTTTTTGAGCTTTCAATAATATTTGATAGTCATTAAAGCATGGGAGAGGCTGGCCTACAGCAATGAGACCAAGTAATTAAAAATAACTGACATTTTTCTTAATGTACGCTTTACAAGGAGCACAAGTTCAACAATATTCTCCAGTTTTAATCAACATACTTCAGCAAAAAACTTCATGATGTGACATTAGAAAATTCTGGGGGTTTCCCTCAATTACCCAACTATAGGAAGCTACAGCAGCATTTGCATAATAAACACATGAAAGTTTGCAGAATGAGATCCAGCATATAAAACTAAAAAGCACAGCCTGCAGGCTTGATGCCACAGGAGGGAAACATAAAAAGCAAGCAGGGCAGCAAGTTCCATACAGGACCCTCTCCTGGCCATCTTCTCATCAAGTAAGCCACTTTACCCTAAAGTTTCTGGGTTGGGTATGAATGACAAGGTATTTCTATCCACTTACAACTTTTTCTGCTGTTGTGTCTAGGAAGCATAGGAAAGAAATAATACAAACCTCCTCATAAAGTGGATTGCCTTTCTGCAAAGATATCTGTTGAGTGCAAAATGTTTAATGACAAACTCATGCTATGGGGCTACAGCCTCGGGTCCTGTACACTTTGGCTCTAGTTGAAGCCTAACAAGCAGCTGAAGAGGTCTCCGTTATACAATGACAGCAACTCAGCATTAACTTCCCCCAATTCCAAAGGGTGAATTCCAATGTTAAAACCTTAGTTCTTACTTAAGTATCCTAACACATTGTCTTCTCCCACCTGCATTCATTTTTCAACTAGGACTCTCTAAATGGTAGTAGTTAAACAGACATCAGCCAAAAGTGTCCTAATGAACTCCAGATTTACATTAATGTAGCTGAAATCATAATCTGGATTAGAAGCTTTCTTAGCGTCAAGTGTCACCGAGCTCCTTCTTGCCTACTCACCTACACAAATTCCAGGGGATGTAAAACACTTTCATAAGGGAAAAGAAAGGAAAACCCGTGAATTATGTGCTGTGGTAGATAAGAACAACTCATGATGTTCCTACAGCCAGTGGTGGTCTTCTTGCTGCTCCCTCCAGCAATGACATCTCTGCTGGACTGAGCTCAGAAGCTGGAGAGAAAAAGCTCAGCAACAACAGAAAAACTAATTCTGATGGTGAGCTGGGGAACCTAAGAGCAGAAAAAGAGCAGGGCTGCAAGCAGCTTGCACATGTCCTCTCAAATCCATCTGCAGACTCCTCCACCCAAACCTTAGAGGTGTTTAGGATGGGAAGGACCTCTTGAGATCATCTTAGTCCACTCCCCTGGCCCAAGCAGGGAATCACTGTTGCCCTCTCCACTCCACCCTGGCTTTGTCCTCACACCCGAACAAAATCACCACTTCGACCTGCTTGCTAAAGGCAGCTTCTCCCATTTCCAGCTATTTCTGCTTCACCTAGTCCTACTTGAAATCACCACCTGGTAACCAGCTTTCTATCCTGGTGGCTCCTTCCCTCAAGAGGCAACCTGCCAGCCCCTGCTGCCACAATAATTACATTTTTCTTTTTAGAGCTAATCATGCTGCCAACTGACTGCAACAGCTTAGCAGCAGCGATGCCTCTCTTCTAGTGATGCTCTTATTAATGGAAATCTATAATGCTGATCTGTCTTTAAACACGTTAGGGAAAAAACAACTTCAGATCCTGCAATGAGTTTTGGCACTCAAGTCAAGTATGCCTTCCCATTTGCCAATTTTCCCCTCCCTCTTCCTACACATTAAGTCAAATTCTTCATCCAGCAAAAATTCGAAGACAAGACGCCCCTTGGAATCAGATTCAAACAGCTACAAAGGAAAAGAAAAACAATAAAAATAGTAATGAAAATAAAGAAAAAGACTAAATCCATTGCTCTTTTACTTATAATCTTATTCGGAGAGAAACATCTAAATAATCAGTGTATATTTGACTGAAATTCCACATTGGAGACTACCTGAGTCACTTTATGCTACTAGAGTATTCTTAAATCAAATGAACATTTGGAGAAATAAAGATGAATTCTTTCATTTACATAGGGCATAACCATGACATGCAATCACGACTAAATCTGCATTTAGTACAGGGTAAAAAAACCAAGCTGGCATACTAAGTCTATTCCAAATTCAATTTTCTCCCTTAAATTAGATTTCCTCCCCCTGTGCAGAATGGAACAGTCTGGCAGGCAAAACCAGTCTTGTCACGGCAAGAAAACGGAGTGATTTTTTTAATCTATTGGCTACTCATAAGCACAGATAATAAGACCGTCTGTTGTCAGATCTATACATCCACAGTGACATTTGCTAAGGAAAGCTCAACCATTTTTTCTAATCCTGTTGGGTTAATTAAACTCCTGAGCCTTAATGCTGGGGTTTTGGTGGTGTCTTTTTTTAAAAAAAAATCTATATGTAAATTACTCTACAATAAAGATCACACCTCAGACTTATTTCTTAATTACAAACAACTCTACTATAAATGCACATGTTAACATGGGGCATAAACATAAACTTCATTCTCTCTTCAAGAGACAGACTCAGAAAACATAACTTAAATTTCTGCAACTGAGATGACCAATAAAGCAAGAAGAACTCAGCCTTCCATATCTCGCAGCTTCAACCTCAACTACTACTCAAAATTAACTCTTACCACGTCTGAAGGTAAACAATGAGTAATCAAATCTGGTAAGAATTACCAAAACCAAAGCATGATGCCATATGAAGAAGGGATCTAGGATTAGCTACCTATATGCTACATATAGGCATACACATATGCTTAGTAGAGGAATAGAAAGAAATTAATTGCCATGGATTTGGCACATAAAATGCTTTAAGAGTGATTCAGGGATTTTTTTCAGCCCAACATAAATTTAACTTAGACTATTTGACAGCTCCTAAATCAGGAAGCAGAACCATTCAAAAAATGATCCATTCCTGAGCAGGGTTCAAGAAGCCCGCAGGGTCCGGCACCAGTTTTCCACAGCTGCTGGTATTCCCACCAGCCAAATACCAAGCACTTGGATCAAGAAACACGGGCAGCAAAAGTAGGAAAGAGATTGAGCAGAGGTCACAGCATTATTAACAGAAGGAGCAAGTGTTAACGAGGTCCCTGTCAGATGCAATGGATGAGTTAAGCTCCAGCACAGCATTTGTGCCGGACAGGGACATAAATAAAGAAATAAAAATAATAAAATATATATATTAAATAGATGATTATTATTAAGTACCTCCCACACATTTCATCTGTGGCCCTGCTATTTGCAGCTTGCAAACACTAGATTGCTCCTGCAAAGCCCAGAAACAACACTGTGCACTCCCCAGCACTGCCTGCTTCTCCAAGAAGAACTATCTGCACGCACATGAATACGCACATCTCAGCTTCTCTTTTTAAACTAATACTTAAATAAAGTTTAATTGTTAAACTTCGGGTCGTTTTGCATCATGACTTCATCTGCTACAACTTCACCTGCCCTCTCTAAATTACATCCAATAAATTTATGGCTAGTTACACATTAAACTCTCATCAAGGTTATCCAGAAATGTTTTTACCCTCAAAATTACCCAGCAGGGTAGCAATAGTTTTGAGCCACCTATTATCACTGCTTCACAGCCAAGATCTTAAAAAGCATTTGAAAGAGCATGTCACACCAAAATTGTTTTCTGGTTACTGTAAAATTGCATTTAACGTCAACTTGGGCTCTACAGATGAAAAATGAAAATTAAATAAATAGGTAAGTCTTTCAGTAGACTCTATGCAACTCTACATGAAAAGAAACAAAGTAAAAATATACGTATATCAAAAGTCACAATACAATGAAGCCTTTAATTTCACTAATTTCACTAATTCCTAAGTGTTTACAAGTAATTTCAAGTTGCTAAGGGCTAGTTGAGATCTGTGAGCAAAAATAAAGACATCTGAGACTTATTCCTAGAGCGAGCATTAGATTTATTGCCAGGTTTTGCAAAGTGAGACTACAAGGGCTCTCAAAGAGAGGAAATTAAGACTCTGCACGTTGACAAGACTGCTTCCGTCCCACATATATTAAAAACATTGTGTATCTCACCTAGGTAAGGTTATTACACATGCTCTTTTAACTACATCTGCTAAAACCGTCTTAAAAAGTTGGACTTTCATGTCCCACCCACACATCCCTTACTCCCAGTAGTGCAACAGGATGCATTTCAGAGAACAGGATGCATCAAACCAGAAAAGGTCCCCACATTTCCAGTCTGGTTTTCCATTAAAAGCTGAACTAAAAGAAGGCTTGACACACAGAGCTAGATCTCAGCAAGACCGAAAGTTGCCTGCAAAGCTATGGATTGTCTTCAAACTTCAATGAGGAAAATCAGAAATATTCCAAAACATACAGTTAATAAACCAAGTGTTGCAGTACTGCTTAAGCTGACAGAATGTCAAGAGATGACTAAAATGGCCATGCCCTACAATAACTCTCCTGATGTAATTACAATACTACAATACAGGAACAACTTTAATCTTGGCCTGCTCTAGCAAGTAGAGATCCTTGGGAAAGCTGTTGTTTCCTCTGAGAAACCTCTACCCGTAGTGCTCATATATAAAACAAAACCACATGCTCATAAATAAAATCAAAGTATCGCATTTGCTTTATGGTCCCCATAAAGTAAACAGATCAATCCATAATAAAGTGGAGGAGAACATAACAAAAAAGCAACTGCACTTACTGGCATTTATGTTACACTGAAGTGTGGCTAAAAGTGGGCTCATTTTCAACAAGCAGCAAACTTGGCTGTAGGTGACATTGAACAAGTGGAAAAGAACAAGCCAGCAATATTACTGGCCTGAATTTCAACAGGGAGTCTTGAGATGCTGAAATCCTCCACTCCTTTTTCTTATCTACAAGCTCCCGGATCTTCACAAGGCACTTTAACACTAAAGGAACCAGGGTTCCTGTGAAAGGGGACAAACAACTGACTGGAATCCAGTACTGTGGTGGTTCTCCATGAACACCCACAACCCCAAGCAGAGTTACCAGGAAATCTTCAGCTTCAAAGCACTATTCTTCTGGTTTCATCGTGAAGAAACAGACCTGTCAGGGTCCTGTGAGAGGGGTACTATTTAACTATGCTAACAAAACCATAAGTGACAATATGTGTTCACAGTAATAGATAGTTCTTGAAGAAGGTCTTTTTTTATCTGCAGGTTCTGAGTCAGTTCCTACCTGGGGAAACCAGCATGTGTTTTGGGACTTCACCAGGATCACCCAAGAGGCCTTGATGTTGTGCAAGCCTCCAAATGACTACCCAGAAAAGGCAGAAAGCTAAACAAGAGAGGTTTTAATCAAGAGAATAAAGCACATGTCATTGGGTGCTTTTGTAGTTTTCACTCCATGAATCACCTGTATTCCCACCTTATCAGCAATGAAATTACTGGCAGTTGGCTGAAAGACTGGAAGTTTGGGGTTTTTTCAGGGGTTTGTTGTTATTTATAATGTCACCATTTTCACATTTGGTTCCTTATTTCACTGCAATGAAGCTAAGACTTCCCAGCGGTTTCACTAAGCAACAGTCCTCTTGCAAGACCAGCAGTGGGGGACTGCCCCAGCGCAAAGAAGGTCGCAGCTTTGAGAAGCTGAAGAGACACAGGCAGAGCAGGAATTTGAGTGTTCCTGGTGGGAAATAAAAACATGAAGTTTATAAAATCAACCCTGTTCCCTCTGCCCTCAAGTATACTGAATTATTTATAAGAGCAGTTCTAGCACAGGAGATGACCAGGAAGAACCGACACTCAAACCTCTCCCCTCCGTAGTCCAGAGGAGTGCCTTCCCACGAGGGCTATTTCCTTTCATCCTCATCCTGGATTTATGAACGTTTCATCAAAATGGTATTTCCACAAAAAGAAAAAAAATACTAAAAGTAAAAAACCCTCATCAGAAGTTTCTGAAATAAAACTCCAGCCAGCTCTAATTGGTAGAATTGTATCAATAAAATGTTTCATATGGACCCCAGTCTGAGTTGTTTTTAAGTAAGAGATGTCTAACAGTTCAAAAGAAATAAAGGTCCACCTCTGCCTGCCTCAAATGGAGAGGGTGGCTGAAGGGTGGGAGACGTGGTGCCGTCTGTGGGCAGCGAGGGCTAGTCACAGGGCTCCAGGCGCCAGTGGGTCCCTTCCTCCCGGTGAACGGTGACGTGCCACCACAGGACTGCATCTCCACCCCGACACACTCCAAAGGTCAGTGCGTGCCGAAAGCTACCGCCCACTAATTCCTGCATTTCCTCACTTCCAATGTCTTCTGAAAAAGAGGGTTTTCTTTTCTTTTCTTTTTTCTTTTTTAAATGACTGCCACAAAACTATGCATTTTATTACTATTATTATTGTTTAAACCCTTCCTGAGCATTTAATGCCAGCAGAATGGCAGTGGAATTAATTCCATTTTCTCCACAATGCTTTGCTCAGATTTCAATACTGAGCAGAATACCACAACTAACTAAAATAAAGGAATTGTTATGCAGCATTGGGATATGCACGGACAGTCATTGGACTTTCTTCCCAGACCTATGAAAGACTTCTACTCTGTGCACAGAACAGAAAATTTCTAATACAAAAGAAAATTTCAGGCTACCTAAATAACACCCAGCAATATCATGTTTTCAGGATAGCTGAGGCAGTTGATGCAGAAAAATGAGGCTTATGAGCAAATATTAGAAAAATATAAACAAAGCTCAGGAGAAATTCAGGAAACAAGCCTGCTTACAAAAACTAGCTTCTCTAGCTGCGGACTGTACATCCTTAGTCTGTATTTTTCAGAAGAAAAGCACACGAAAAAAATAAAACCCAAGAAAACAGCACACAAGGGAGTGTTAAGTCAGGACAAGCAGTGCTAGACAGAGCCAGGGATCCACCCAAGACTGCTCTGGTTATTGTCAGTAATCAAGGGAGATCATTGCCCTTTAATTACACTTCCAAAAAGTCTAAACTAGCATGCACCTGTTAAATTCACAGCTTCCAATTTTAGGTGTTAAACACTTTGCTGTTTCTTATATCTTCAGCACCTGTATTTCAAGTACATTTCCTAGCACTGGGCTTCAAATAAGCTGTTTTCCATCTAAATTGTTACGTGTTCCCTTGAACACAAAACATCTTGCTATTCTCCTAAGACCACAGACTATTATATTCATTAAATTTATGAAATCATTCAACAAAACACTGTCATAAACGGATGAAATACTATCTCACCACCAGAGCAGCACTACAACTGCCATACTACACGCAGACCTAATTCTTCCCTTCACAAACTTCATTTAGGCACATACTTGTGTACAGAGAGAAAAGAGAAGTCAGGGACCGAGGCTTAACGCTGCACACCAAGTCCTTAATGGCACAACATTAAGACTGCAACAACTGTGAACGCAAAACACAATAGCTGAGATGGTGGAATTACTCATTATTTATGCAAAGAAAACAAAAGTGAAATGATGTATTTCACCAGCAGATTAGATCTCGTGGAAAGTGCTATCAGAGATTGCATTATGATCCGCGCTTCCCGAAGACCGGGCAATTTCAATGGCATTATTGTTGGATGCCCAACGCACTTATTACGTCAGGCACCGGGAAGTTGCACAAATCATACAGTAACAAAACCAAAAAATAAAGCAGGTTTCCTGGCTTAGAAACCCTGACAGGTTAAGGAAAGAGAACTTGGCTTAACAAATGCATAAAACAATCACGAATTAGGTATTTTGGTATCTCTGTCCTCAAACAGAGGGAGTTCTGGTGCCAGGTGGTTCTGACGCAAGTTTCGGCCCCGGCAGATGACGGGAATTCCAGTGCTTTCCCAGGCAAACAATTCCACTTCTTCACCATCTGCAAACGCTCAACTAGACAACAGGAAAATATCCCAGGCTCTTCTGGTAAGAATTTAATGCCCGTTACTTGTTGTCTCTAAGTGGGAATAGAAAAGATTTGATCACCTACCTCTACACTAAATCATTTTAAAGCTCTGAGCTTTAAGCCTGGGCATGAACCATGGATATCATGCCCCACAGTACACCAAGAGGACACGTTTGAAGGCCAGTGTCTACATTTAATGCCAAGTGATGTAAGCAGATGAGTCCAATTTTGTACTCCACTACTCGACCACCAGAGACCTGCCAAAACTGTAACAACTGTTTATTTCCTCTATTCTGGTACAGACAGTATCCCTTACATTAATACCCAAGACAAACTCTTTGGAAAAGTAGTATCTAAACTGGCTCTAATGCACCATTTTAACACACAACTTCACAACACCTATGACTAGTCTAGTTTACTAGAGTAAACACGCTTCACTGTTTCCTAGGAAATAAGTGAGACTAATCTAGTTTACTCAAGTAAACATTAAACTCTGGTTTACTGGAGTAAATATGCCTTACTACGTCCTAGGATTTAGCCTTGGGGTAAGCAAAAACCCCACAAAGTTCTGAATACAGGACCTCACTGAGCAGTTCCTCATACCTGATGGGCAAAGGCACTCTAGGAAGTCCCTCTCCTGCCACTGCTGCAAGTTCTCACTGCAGTTTAGTCCTTGCATCAGCCAACAGCAAGTGTGTGTGGAGCTGACTGCCTGAAGCGATGGAGACTTTTGAAGAAGTCTTTAAAGGAACAGAAAGAATAGTACAGCAGCGAGAGCTTCTCAAGATGGCTTTGATGGCTTTGATCCCACATGTTGTGGGATCGCGTTGTTCTGCTACAGCACAAAGAAGAGCAAATACAAAAGTTAACCTACCAAGGCTTCACCTCAGCAGCCTGAGGGATCAACAGAAGGTGGAACAAGATCGACAGGAACCTTCTGGAGTCAGGGCACTACCCCCCACAGCTCTCCAGGGAAGGTCACGTCAGCTCATCTGATACAGTCTACACTGTGGGACCAGTGGTGTGGTGGCCACCATCTGCACTAGCATGGGAGACGTCTGCTTATATAGTGGAAGGTGCAGGTGATAAATTTTAGGACTTTTCTTTGTTTTTTTAGAGAAGAAAACCTTCAGTAAGAGATAACATAATATAATCCAACAGGATACAATTCAGAGGAAAAACAAGGTAAACAGTGTTGAACACAAGCATATAAATAACCTAGAACCAGAGCTGCTACTTGCAGGTATAAGCAATTAAAGCTAGAGAGTACAGTGACATTTTAGAATAAACCTCATCGCTTGCTAATCTGAAGGTATCTGATACTAAAAACTTGGGATGAGAGTGAAGAGGAGGAAGAGCAGCTAAACGTTTGAACCCTATAATAAATGAAGCTGGAGACCTTGACCACAAAACACAGCACACTGCAGTAGACCTGGTCCAGTCACACAGCAAGCAGCTTTTCAAAAGTTCCAGAAAACACCTTCACAGTTTCAACATAAATCAATATACTTACCATTTGGGTGCACACACAGGAGAGCTGGCATCGATTAGGATACGTCATCATGCTTTATAAATACTACTGCAAAATTTATAAACTTAGCAGCCTTCAAAAGCAATAAAGGGACAAATAAATTAGACCAATTGCATACGTACAGGAGCTGCTTGGCCGATAGTGAGCCCCCGGGTAGCGCCTGCCCATAGTGCCAGTCAGCACATCACCACACGCCGCCGGCTGCCTTCAAAGCACCGATCGAAACGCTTAACTGGGGAGAAGGGAAAAAGGGAAAAAAAGAAGTGAAGATTTAGTACAGCAGCTGTATCTTTTTCATTAAAATGCTAATGACCCCTACAAATTTCAGGATAACTCCATCTATAAATTATTCATAGTCGTGTTGTCAGAGGAGATGAACTGTTGTGCTATACGTGCAGCACAAATTTATTATTAGTGGTTGGCCTCCATTAATACGCTGACATAAATTTTAAGGCACAAAGAAGTCTCAGGTCATACAGTAGCTTCTTTCGGCCCATGATACGAACAGAACAACAAACACTGCAAGGAAGAGTTTGCTTTTGGCTTTAAAACAGAGTTAGCCAGTGGGTGAAGTTTAATAATAATAATATATCTTGCATTTTTTAAAGCAACTGCTAAGCAACAAGTTTGCCACAGAAGCAAAACTTACCCGTGCTACACAACATTGATTTGAATCTGTCCGTAAAAACCAAAGTGCCTTCCCACGAATGCAGGCTATTTACTGGTGTATCAGTTTTCTTGAAGTATCAAAACCCCACGAAATGGATGGGGCATCTTATGGTCAGTTTGGAATAACAAATCACAAATCCACAAATCTTAATTGAAATGCTACTGAACCTGTCAAATAACTAGCATAAAATCTTTTAGTTGAAAAACAAGCCCCACTGTTTCTTTCTTCAATGTAAGATTTTGTACTAAAATACAGTTGTCAGCTGATTTTCAGCTTTATCCTTTTCTTAGTCTATCTGAATAGCCTTCATGTTCCCAGATGTCTCCCAATATGCCCTGCACGTCAACCATCCAACTTACAAAGATCTATTTCCTTTTATTTCACTCTCTCCCTTGCTGAAAGGACCAAAAAAGCAACAAATCCTGGGGAGTGTTTTTCCTAATTCATTAAGGATTTTTATTGTCTCAGCTACAAGCACAAGCTTGTTCTACCCAGGAAACAGAGAAAAAAATACCAGGACGTTGATGAAATAGCACTGCACCAAAACTGGGAGATTTCCACAAATCTTCAGATACGTCAGTTCCCTGATTGAGCAGAACATCAGCTTACTCCCAAATTAGATAAGCCTTTTATATATATCGGTATCCGTGCAATTCTCCAATGAGCTGCTCTGGGAGCCAACGCAGCTGAAAATGACATAAAGATGTATTTTCAGCTGGATGAGAATCACAGAACCATAGAACTGTCTTGCTTGGCAGAGACCTTTCAGATCACTGAGCCCACCCATCACCCTAACTCTGACAAAAAACATCACTAAACCGTATCACTAAGCACTATGTCTACCTGTCTTTTAAATACCTCCAGGGATGACAACTGCACATCACCTCTTGGGCAGCTTTTTCCAATGCTTGACAACCTTTTCAGCGTAAAAATGCTGCTCCTGAACTGGCTCAGAGTTGCCATACATTGGCAACTGGTTGCACTAGCACTGGTAGCTAGTGAGGAGGGCAAGTGGAAAGAACAGGATCACAGCAGCCTGTGCTTAAAATCACTTAAAATGCTATCATATAACTTCACCACAGCTTCCATGGATTGCTTCTGAAATTCAGTCTCTAAATTCATATACTCCCCTCAAATACCTATGCACCAAGTTCCTAGTTCAGAGCAGAATACAACAGAACACTCCTTCGCTGCGCAAGGATTTAAAAACAAAACTCCTGATGACAGTATTTACAATTCTTTTTCCTTAGCTTGTCAAAAAGCTTGATCAGTAGGTACGGAGCAGCAAGACTACTCATTTTTCATAAATGCATTCTTGTCTTTCTGGAAGGTGCACACATTTCTAAAGCAGTCACACTCACTAAATTACATCAAATGTCTACACTTGAAACACATTTTTCCTTCCCCTGCCTTGCAGCACAGCATTGGAGGGGGGCTTCTGCACCATACCATAATAAAAAAAACCTTAACAGATATAAATTAAAAATCCCAAACCCCACAACTATGCTCTCAAACAGTTAAGCCACAGTACAGTTTTCCTAAAGAAGTGTGCCCACCATGGGAATAAGCCACTCCTAGGAGAGGCCAGACGAGGACCCAAAGGTACAAACATTTTATGTATCACATTTTAAACCCCCAGAAATCTCAGTGTAAAAGACAACATAAAGGTATATTCTCATCAGAGCAAAGGTTTCATCAGTTATTGTGTAAAATGGGAACTGCAAAGATTTACAACCTGGATTAAAGCCAACTATCAAAAGTCCATTTAGAAGCAAATGGCACACGGTAGGTGAAGTTAAAGGGCTCTGCAACACAACAGTGATACTGGACTGTACATTCCAGAAGGGACACACCCAGATCAAGACAAACAGAGATGCTGCTTGGGTTTGGTTTTTTTCTTCTTTTCAAGAACCATCTTTGAACTGTGTCCAGAATAGCCCCAGCCACCTGCCTTTTAAATACATCCACTCACCCAGATGAATCCAGGAGAGACTCCTGAACTTTGGCAAGCTCAGGGAACTGTCACAGACATGTAGGTGACCTTGTTGGTATCTAGATGGCATCTGAAAACTAGCACTTATTTTCCATATACATCCATGAGAATAGTTAACAAAATAGAAGGTGGTCTCAAATATTCCCTTCAAAAGGCCCAAGTTCAATGTATGTACAGGTTTGAGGTTCCACAGAATCACAGAATGATACGGGGTTGGAAGGGACCTCTGGAGATCAGCTGATCCAAACCCCTGCCAAAGCCGGTTTTCCTAGAGCAGGTTGCACAGGAACTTCTCCAATTTGTTTGGTTTTAAGTGTACAGAACTTACTGCACATAAATCTGAATTAAACCTGAAAGTATCTAGTATACCAGATCAGCTGCTCTTCGTATTGGTTTTAACCTGCTCACTCACGTTTGTTTTGTAACAAATGTTGTCTGTAACAGCTTTCTAGGGTTTGTGTGTTATTACTATTCTACTGCAAAACTGCTTTAAAACGTTTTCTAGTGATTTTTACATCCTTATAGTTAAATAAAAAACTCTATATACACAAATACACATACAGCCTTATGGTTTCTCTTGAAGAAATGTTTTGATTTGGCTCTACCTGAAGATTTATTTTTTTGTCCTTTCTTGATGACCTTTCCCTGATTTGTTTCAGGTGACCAGCCTCATGCTGCAAGCAATTACAGCCAGCCACAGAAAGAAAACCTGAGCACTATAACTGCATACCCACCGCCCAGGGGAGCACCTAGAAGGACTATCCACTTCACCTCGCACCAAGTCCCTTCCAGGAGCTGTGGTGCCAGAGGTACCAGCTACTCATCATCACACATAATGAGGGTATAAATCATCTTGCAGAGAAGCTTGCCATGACTTTCGGCTGAAGCTGTCACCTTCCTAAGCCATTTTCCTTACTGAGCTTCTTCTGTTGTGGCTCTTTCACATGGCTTCATTTTTATAACTGCTACCTAAGAGTTTTGTTTTACTAGTATTAATCTTTTGACACTACTGAAAAAAAATTAAAACTAAATTCCGGTGCCTTTTTTAAAAGGAGAGAGTCAGACTAAGAGCTGTGTCCATACAGCAGACACATAAGATCATGTTTGCCTGAACTAATTCCATTATCTTTTGTTTGAGGATAAGCAACTCTTAGTCCAGCTTCCGAACTTTTAATTGACATTAAACCTTTTTTTGGGTTTCACCTAAATTTATTTGTTCACACACGCTGCTGCTCATGAGGGTATTAAACGGGCAGCCGACTCCTTGACTTCCCCTGGTTCTCTACAAGCAGCATTTGCTGTCAATATGTGTGTGTTCACACACAGTTGTGAGTACATTCTTACTGGCTGCTATAATCTCCTACAACAGCTTGCCAGCAGATCTACCCTCACGTGCCCAAGAATAAAAGATACGAGAAAAAAATAGAGAGATGACTGCAAATTATCTACAAAAGTCATCCAAGCATGACTGACTACATCATTCCTCGCTCGTGAGGAACATCTACACGCAGCAGGGAAAGAGAAAAGGTTATTGCATTTAGTTTCTCAAGGGACACCTAGTCAAGAAATTACATTCCAGTACTCTATGGGTGATATTCTGACAAGCAGCACAATTCCAGCTTTAAAGTCTTGCTTTGAATACCAGGAAATAGCCCTGCTGGGGAACGGGTAAGAGGAATGCCTTGCATTGTTTTAAATAACACACGGGGGCCACAGGTCCTACACAAACCATGCCCACTATAGCAAAGGGTTCAGGCACTGAAAGTGGCCAATTTAAAAAAGAAATTTAAAATATATATAAGTAAATAAAAATATCTGCCTGTAAGGCTGGGGGTTGGCTCATTTTGAGGTAAAAAAAAATATGCCTCTATGATTCTATGGTACACTTCAGTTCTGCATACGTATGTACATATTTGCACATACAATGCAAATATTCCATATTTTTTGGAATATTTTCACTTTGCCTGCATCCAGAGCAGCCACTCGGATCATCACCTGCAGGACAATGTTAGCAAAACACAATTTAAACAAGCAAGGAGAGAGCAGAGCCGAGCCATTAGGAAATCGTGCTGCTGATTTCTGGAGGCACACGCAGAGGCAGCACGCTTATTTTCTGTGCTGGGAACAGCTTTCAGATGCAGATCTCTCACACCAAACTACCTACTGGAGAGAGCACGAAATTGTCCAATAGCCAAATATCTTCTAATAGCAAGTGTGACCTTATTTTGAGGTCATTACTGATTCATATCTATTGTTCTATCTAAAAACTAACATCTTGTTAAAAAAAAAGTTATTGCCATTTTAGGTGTTTTGGGGTTTGGGGGTTTTTTTAAGTCTTCTGTTACCCGAGAGACCCATCCACTTTCCAATTTTCTCTGGGAGTGCTCACAGCCAGGAGGTAACACTTTCCCACCACCTGCCTTTGCCGAGAGGCAGGAAGCTGTCCTGCTTACAAAAGGGCTCACTGGCACAGGATAAAAGCTTTCCAGGAGTCAGGAAGACAACCACAACCCCATGGCCAAGGGGATGTCCTGCCTGCAGTGCACTCACCATGGGTTTACCACACTTGGACCTGCCTGGCACACGGTGTGATCCAGATACCAGATATGCTTAGAGAACTGCAGAGTCCTGTCCTGCTCAAAAACTTTGGCGCCTCCACCGTTTCTGCTTCTAACAAATTCACACTATTCAAATCCTGGTTTCTTCTAATAATTCTTAATAGCAATTTACTGTCCTCGATACTTTTTGGCTGCCTTTGTGCTTCTAACTTCTCCCCTTGCAAGTTCCTATTTGAAAGCTTTCCCTCATCTCCATTTCTGAGAAGTCCTTCACAATGGTTTGTCTTATTCTTGGTCATCTTTTCCAGGTACGGTCTCACCTGCCCGCTTAGTTGAGGTTTCCGTACGCTGTGTGGGGATGGATGTTCTGATTTTCCACTCTGTTCTGGGGGATATCATCAGTGTTACTCACTTGGACAAAATTCCTACAGCGCCCCTAATTCCTATTTGAGGCTTTGTCTTAGAGTCCCCCAACTCATCAAAACAGTGTCTTCTGAAATTTAGCACCTCAGTACTTCTGCAGCCAGATCCCACACAGCAAGCTGAATTCAAGTCATTCATGGTCCCCTAACCCTAAGTCCCTGCAAAATATTGATGGTTATGAATCAAGATAGCCTTCCTGGAGCGAATGAAGCTACCTGAATCGATATCAGCTAACAATCTCAATTTTACTTGCTCTTTGGGAGTAGGGAGTGTAATTGTTCAGTTAGAAGTAAAGTTGTACATACAAAAGAAGAAGAAAAGAAAAGAAGAAAAAAAAAAACATTTAAATTTAAGGCTGAGAAGACCACTATGGTCATGATTTGAGCCTCTGGAGCTGCAGTGAGGTCAGGCTGCATGCCAGAAGGAAGCCTGGCAAGGCACAGAACCGTGCTGGAGCACAAAGGCACTGCATGGTCAAAGCAATCATTGCCAGGTAACACAAAACAAGAGGGCAATACTTAGGGTTGCACTGATGCATTCTGAATTTTATTTACACTGAGATCAGTGAGAAGCACTTTTCAAAGCTGACTGTCAGGTAACAGCAGTAATTCAGAATGAGAAGGTGCTCGTTTCTTCTGATGTTAGAGGTGTTGCTGTGCTTTTGTTTTCTGTGGGAAGCTTTTTCATTCACCGCTGTGTTTCCTGTTACAGCATTTCATCACTACTGACCACATTCTTCCCCAACCATTACCTCATAGGAGTGAACATAGTGTTGCTGTTGTTCTTTCAAGAATGGATGCAAAAACTTTAATGCTGGGACAAAGCAGAACCAGAAACTCTAGAAAAAGGTCATTAATTTCCACGTTTGCCAGCTCTTAATTAACCAACGGGGATGAGCTACAGCTTCTCTCTCCAAACTGATGTATCTGCTAAACCAAAAATGCCTGACAATTGTTCAGAGAAAAACAAAAACAAACCCACCACCTTCTTCATCTTGCTGGTATCTTCCATTAAATACTGAAATGTAATAAAGAGAATGACCTAATTTTATTACTCAAGACAAAAATGTCTAGTTTATCCATCTTGCCCATTTGCATCTAAATGATCTAATCCAAACTCCCTGTGTTTTACCCTTCCATGGCAGCAGTGGGCACAGCAGAACCCACCTACTGCCACAAGACCAGGATTTCAAGCCAAGGCTGTTTCCAACTCCCATGGTTACCAGAAAGCCCTCAAAAGATAAGCTGAGCATAAGATAAAGCTGAGTTCAGCTGGTTTCCAGGGCGAGGACCAAAAAAGAGAACTGTTAAATCAATAAAAAAATCCTGCAGTGATATTCCTTTAAACAGTTCTGTCTGGAAAAGTTGTTCCACCACCAGCAGATACCTTCTGTGACTTTCCTTACCATTGTCCCAAGCAGCCTCCACTCTTTCTATCTTGAAAGCAAAATACCAAAACAAAATCACAACAATTCTGTTCATGTCTTATTACTCATTCCTCTTGCCACCAGCATTTCCTATTTTTATTTAACCAGGCACATTCTAACCCCAGTCTGCAACGCAACAGTCACAGCACTGGCTGCTGCTGCTGCTCCCTGGGGATCTGGTGGCAGCAAACGCAGTAACAAACGTAGCGTGGGCTGTATTTTGAAACTTGAAGGTAGAGATTCTTCTGACAAAGTTTACCCTCTTGTTTTTATATAATAAAAATTACATAAATATCTATTTATTATATAAATAGACATTGTTTTATACAGAAATATATGAAGTTTTTTCTATATCTGTATTTGTGTTAAGTGCTTTCTGACCATTGGACAACCAGCTAAAATCCAATTTACAGCACAGGAAGGATGCTGAAGCAAACGTTTAAGGCCAGGCTGGATGGGGCTTTGAGCAACCTGCTCTAGGGAGAGGTGTCCCTCTCCATGGCAGGGGGGTTGGAACTTGATGATCTTTAAGGTCCCTTCCAACTCTAACCATTCTATGATTCTATGATTCAGCAAAACATTGTTGTACCTGTAGCAATGGAAGGTTGTAAGACACTAAACACAGGCTTCCTCCCTGCTTGATTTTGATCTCAGACACAGTACACAAACTTTAGCAGCCCAGACAAGCCCAAACACCTTCAATCATTTTTCAGAGAACATAAAATCAGGAAGACTAAGGAAGTGGACAACTATCAAAGCTACTATATAGGAGCTTTGATGCACCAAGGGACAGACAAAATGTTTACCCTAGAGGAGCTAGCAAAAGGGAACAGAAAGAAAGGTTCAAATAAGTGGTTCAGTGGAAGCAAACTGGGAACTTTCCCTTTTGACACAGTAAGAGGAGAAAGGAAAATACAAATCAACCACAAGAACAGAAAATACTGGATGATAAAAGGAAATTACAATTAATCTTATCATTAATGACCCTGTCACAAAAGGTGATGCTGAAATCTTCTGGTGATGCAAGATTTGGACACTGCGCTGCAAGGAGAAAGATGGAATTGCCAAAAGGAAAACTGGATGTAGAGCAGGAGCATAAGAGAAATGTAATGAAGTAACACAGAGCACAAAGCCATTAATTTGAAGAATCCCTGAGAAAAGTTTTGCTGCCAGTGTCAGGCCATGATGTTTGGAAGTGATGGGAGAAAGAGACCCAGCTACACCAGCAGGACACTGACCTGCTCTGAACTTCCAGAGAAAGCGAAAAACCTTCCAGGAAAGGCAAATACATTTTCTGGTTCCAGCCCATCCTGCTGGGAAAGAGCTGGGAAAACACTGACACCATCATGCAGGGTAATGCCCAGACCTCATCTGAAACAGCCCAGTAGCATCTGGTCCCTCACACATTAATCCTCCAGGGATTAATGGAAAACACAGGAAATTGGAAGATAATAATCAAGGTACCAGATTTCTCTCTTGTAAAAGGACATTAAGGGTTTGGCTTACAGGAAAAAGAAGGCTGAGAGAAGCTACAAGAAGTTTAAAGTGCAATGCTGGCACAAGAAATGAGTGCATGTAAAGCACTCATTGCTAAATTTAGGCTGGAAGTTAGAACATACCTCATATCAGAGAAAGGTGTCCAAGAATGGCCTTCCAAAAGGGTATAAAATCATCTAACAAAATCATCTTAGAAGTAATGAATTGTGTAATAGATAATTTTTAGATATGATTTTTTTTAAAATAATTTAAAAATGAGCACTGACAATTTTGGGGGGTTTTGTGGAATTCACTGAGAGGTTAACAAAAATCTAACAACTACCTCTGGACATCCAGTGGGGTTATAAAACTGCATTGCTAGTGAATGACAAGAATATCCAGAGAACAAAGGTTTTTCGAAAACAAACAAAACAAAATCAACGAAAAGAAATCCACCTAAGACTCGAGGTATCAAGTTTCAAAGGGTAACATGTCTTTCAGCTAATAGAATTTAGAAGAAACTTTCTGAACAGATTTTTCCTTCTGCTTTCTGCACAATTTCTTGGCCTTCTTAATTTTCTGAAGCAGTTGAAACCAGGAATGAGTGAAAGCAGGTGAATTATTTGAGACATGAATCAGGATTTTAATTTCTACTATTTTTTTTTTCTTTCCTTAAAAAGCCCCTTTTTCTAGGTGCAGTTACCAAGCACATGTCCAAGGGTGTTAATTTGCTGTAAACCGGACAAGAGCTACTGCTCTAGCAACATCAGCAGCACGTTTCTTTTGCTGCTGAACTGGAGGAAGGACAAGAGCCTTATTTGTAGGAATCGACTCATTTACATTTTTTACAAGAAAACAATTCAGCCCTTGGGGGTTCTTTCACTTTGTTTTTTAACCCACAGAGATATGGATGAAAAATAAACTGCAGGAGCTCCTTTGGAGAACAGTGCTGTAGTATCCAAATAGAGTATACAAAATAAAGCTCTCTTTTGGTCCCATTTTGGCAGGTTTTATGGCAGAGCCATTTGATACAGAAAACTCTCGTACAACATCTCTATTGACTAAACTGTTGTTCACCCATGTACTAAACCCCTCAGCATTTTAGTAATTAAAGGAATGCTGGAAAGAGTAATTTCTGTAGCATCATGGGAAAAAAACAAATACTTTAAGAACAGTTAAAGAAATATTGAAATAAAAAGCCTGGTGGGTTTTTTACATCTTTCTAGAAGGTAGCTACACAAACTACTTCTACAGCTCCATAACAAAACATTGTGCTTAATGTATCAGTGTTGAACTGAAACACTTCTAAAAGAGTTAAAGCAGTGAAAATTATACACTGAAAACTGGATTTCAGTTTCTGTCAAAGTACTTGTTTGGCCTCACCTTCCCTCAAAAACAATGGTCAGAAGAGACAGCCAAATCATATAACGTAGAATTTGCAGTTTTGTTTAACCAAAAACAGTATTTGAAACTTATGTTTAGCATACTGAGATAAAACTTTGGTGAGACTTTTTGGATGCTGAATGATCCACACGGCACCTGAATCCAGATTTATACTGATGTCAGTCACTGAAATCACTTGCACGAACAACAGAACAAGACTGGTTCTCATTAGGGCTCTTTAATTCTTTCCTCAAAGCTAATGATTACATGCATTTAGAATAATAAAAGCATATCCCTGGGTACCTCCTTCCCTCCCCATTCACAATCCACACAGTATCAACAACTGCTGCAATACAATTTAAAGCATTCCTAAACTCATGTGTCAGGTTTTTTCCACAACACGGCAGTGGAAACGATTCTCATCGCCCAAGAAGAGAAATTTATTAGCTGAGTCACAAGCCAAGACACAGTTCATTATCTGCAGTTATCACATCACAAGATTTCCACCATTCTTGATGGAGGAACGTATTCTCAGGAAGAAACAGGTTTTTAAATAATTAAATATCTGCCAGAATAATCAGAATAGAATTTCATGTTGTCGTAACCAAACCATGAATAATCACGTTAAATACTGCAATGTTCCATTAAAAAAGGTGGTTTTGTTTAACATTTTCTAAAACACTGTTAACTTCTACCTCATGGTGCCACCTCCCATATTTTGACAAATGGGATGAGTCTGGGGACAATAAACTACCAGCTCAAGACAACCAAGCAGCTGAGACTCAATTATTTCTTTCTAGGTCTCTTCTCTCCACAACGACCTTGCCCAAGGCGAGAGCTGTGTCCTTGCTTTGTAAGGACAATTGCTATCAATACAGCAAGAAATTTATTTCTTTTTGAAAGTATGATATACTAAGGCAGCAAAAAAGGCTGGATTGTGTCCTAGACTATCCAGTACTACATCTTCTGCTGCTGTTACCAGTGGCAAAAGGTGATGTTGAAGAATGACAACACTGGGAGCAGAAGCACAGGCTATTCCATTCACCTGCTGCAACCAGAGAAGTTCCCCCAGGGTTTCCTTCACAATCTATTGCTATCATTAACCAAATCAGGCACCAGAGAATTAGCCACATCTTGTGAATAACATCTTCTGCAAACAAGCAGCTATTCACTCCAGTCCCAAGTGACAATAAAAGAGCAGAAACTTTCTGATAGTCGCTGCTGAGGCACAGCAGAGGGCTTGCAGCACACTACTGGGGAGCTACCATGGAGGTCCTGCAACCAAGCTTGCCAAGCAAAAAGTGAAAACTGAACTCTCTTGTTACTAGCAGCAGAGATCACACTGGGGCATGGAGGAAGATGCTGATGTGGCCTGAAGGACAATCTGAGCTACTGCTGCATCCAATGGAATCTGTTCTTAGGACAGACTTCCACTTTTAAAATGTATTCCACAAACATGTTAAACATATAAGTGTTCATCCAATGAAGTCCAGAGAAGAGTTAGCGTCTGTGATCTCGGAGACAATGTGGTGGGCACCAGCTCCACTGCAAGCATGACACCCATCCATTTCTGCAAGGCTTGCTGAAAGACTGAAAAACAGTAATAGCTGCTACAGCAGTTGAACCCACACCATCTCAATTACCATCAAAGCCCACAGTTATCACAAAACTAGTAACCTTTCCTTTTAATTTGAAAAGCTAGGATCTGGCAAGCTGTATCCTCCTCGAGTAGCTGGGGTGAGGAGTTTCAACTGCATTAAACAATGACTAAAGCACTACTCTCCTCAGCAGAAATCAGGGGTCTTGGGTTTGGGAGTTATAGGGAGGATTTAAAAGCCGGGCAGATGTGGCACTGAGGGTCACTAGTTAGTGGTGGTTTGGGCAGTGGTGGGTTGAGGGTTGAACTGGATGATTTGAAAGGTCTCTTCCAACTGTAACGATTCTGTGAATGCTAACTAAAGATTAGTAGGAGTTGTCTCACAAAGCTGCCTGCAAGACATCCAGCTAAGGCCAGGCCAACGGCTGCACCATGCCCTGGCAGAGGGGTTCCTGCCCACAAGAGAGGTCAGCCAAGCATCAAGCAGTGAATCCCTTAAAGATGCTCTGATAGACAGCCCCCTGGGGAACGGGACACGGCTGCAAAGAGGAGCAAGATGACTTGGGGTGACTGGCCCTATTAAGGTGAAAGTCTTCAACCCAATAGCTACTTCCCCAGATAGAAGACCGGAAAATTATTTAAGGGAAATTAAGAGAGTCACTTACTGATACACAAAATTACTCAGAACAGCAAGAGGACCTATGGGCTCATCTAGTGAAAAGGAGAGGACCAAAAAGAGAAGAAAAGAAAACAAGAAGAGAGACACGAGAATGACCCAGTATATGATGCAAATTAATAACCTGCATGGCAACTCTATGTTTTAGAAGGATACCATTCAGTTCCCATACAAAAATCTCTCAGATAGGGATAGAGACTAAAGGAAAACAACTTGGAAAGGAGAGTTAGATCATTAGCCTGGCCTCCTGTGTACCGCAGGCCACTAAGGCTACAAAAAGAAACAAGAGAAAAAAGCATGAAGACCAAGACTAACCCTGAACTCTTACACAAGCCCTTAAGAGCCATCAAACTGCACTGTTTAAAACGCTTGTATCTCACGCAGCTGTGTACCAACATGGGATTAGCCCCAACTGCAGTCCTGTCATTCTCTTTCTGCAAAGGCTGCTTTAATAAGAAATATCTTGCCTCATCAGAGTATAGGCTTCATCTAAGGGGAAAAAAGAAATCCCAAACCCATGAAATCTCTGAAATTCTTCAGGATGAGAAGTCCTTCGTAAATAAGGAATTATTTGGGATAAGTAACATGCAGCATGATAGATTATTTTCTAAATCCACATCTCAACTAGGTACTATCATTTATCTTCTCTCTACATTTGAACTAACCAGCTAAGGAGGAAAAACACAGGGTTAGAGTTTGCAGTTGTGCACCCCACAAGTAAAGCAAGAACTTGAGGGATGCAGAAGCTCTGCCAGCTCACCTCCTGCAGTTAGGACTTCATGAAGTAACACCCTTGTACTGAACACATCAGCAAAAGCCCAGGAGGGCGCTGCTGTGTTTCAGAAAGGTAGAACAGGAATCCTGATGGAAAAACTTCCCCCCTCTGGCAGCAAATGGAAGAGATTTTTCCATGATGCTCTGCCAGCACAACTCCTTGTATGGTGCAGGCAAACCTACAGATGTGCTTTGCCCAAATCTTCCAGCTAACAGCCCTTTCTTTGTGCTTGGGCAGGCAATGCCAGGCCTCTCACGTATCTTATTTCTGAAGATGAGAAGCCCTGTGGCTTGTCGGGCACTGGGAAGTATGTCCCCAGCCTGTCAGGTCACATGAGAAGGAAGGGAAAGCCATAGAGCCAGAGGCCGCTGGGGAACGTGCCACCAGATAACCCCTCCACGTTGATGGCCTCAGCTGGTGCCACAAAGCAGCTGCTGCCGTGAGTCTCTCTCCGACTTCAGGACCAACACAGAACACATCACAGGAGACTGTGCTTCTGTGATTTCTACTGAAATCAGCTTTCTGCACAGCTTTCTGCATTAACAGACAGGATTACTGACCCCACAGCACTACTACAAGACTCCTCTGTTACACACCACCTTTTCTCACACAAGGTGGTAGAGTAAGTCACACAAATACAGCTAATCTGCAAGGACAGATAAACCATGAACAGCTCCTGCTGGAGTATTGGAAGAGCTGAAGTGTCTTCATTATCAAGCATCATGATAAGACAACATAAATACTGCATAGAAATACAGGTACCTCTGGTCTCTGTGCTGGGACAGATCTGAGACTTCAGTGTTTGAAACATGGGACGAGCAAAGAGCAGAAAGGGCCCCCCCACCCCAGAGGATCCCCAGATGCCGAGTAGGTTACTCACTTGCCCCAGCGCGTTGGTGGAAAGCCCGTACCAGAGCACCAAGTCCTGGAGTACAGGGCACCAGCACCCACTCAGGTCGCTGCAGTAATCAGGAAAGCTGCAAAACAAAGCCAAGTTGTTTATTAAAGTTTTTGTTTATGAAGAGTCAAGGAGGGATTAACTGAAAGTACTGAGCTCGCAAAGGTGTGGGTTACCAGAAGAAAGGCACAGGGCCACCTACTCTGTGGCAGCAGGAGCCCTGGGCATCAGACGACCCAAACAGCCACCTTCAGGCTGAATCCTTAAAAAAACCACCTGCACTCATGACAACACACTCGCAGAAGTAGAAGAGGAACAGAGGATGAGTATGTTACAGTGCAGGGATCTCCCTGACCTGGGCAGGTGTCACAAGCTGCTGTGGGATCATGACAGCTCAGGCACATCAGAGCCACATTGCAAAGCTGAGGCTTCAAATTCTCTCTCCCTGACCTGCATTTACAGACCTGCAGTTTTCCCCATACACAACCCTAAATATCACAAAGAAAATGAATTTAGATGGTAGAGATGAGCCTCAAGGCTGAAAAAAGCAGCAAAAAGTCCTCACTAAATAGCATATTCCTAACCTAGTTCAGAAGAAGTTAAAAAAAATAACAATCACCTTTTCCATTACGCTTGTGTTCAAGAGACATCAAGCACATCATTTATTTTTGCAAAGTCTTTACGCTGCATCACAGTTAGTCCCCAACCATTCTGCCCCCTGGTAAATGATTACATTAACGTTATGCTTTTAGTAGTGAAATATATATTGTGATTATTGCCATACAGTGACAGAAGCAAGGGTATCTCCCCATCAAAAGACAGTCAGTGGCAGATCTGTCAGTCAAACCATGTGCTAGGATCCAAGGTATTATTCAACTTTGCATTTGTTCTCCCATCTGGAGAACATAAATATGCAGGACTGAAGATACAAATCTCATCTACTGTAGAGTTTAAACAATTTTTTTTTCTTTGTTAAAGCAAAAGCCAAGCTAAATCAAGCCAACTTATATTCCATTTTAAAGAGAGATTTATTTTTTCCTGTCCTTGTTCTAACAGAAATCCAAGAACTATAAATCCTAGAAAGTACTGAAACAAAAAAGATCATTTAAGAGAGATAAAAATGTTCTCATTAAAAATCATATTTGTCATTTGGCAACTTGAAAAAGGACCTTTTTATAAACCAGATGAAAAATAATCTTATCATCTAAAGCTTTTTTTAAGAAATCAAGAAAATATACTAGTTTTTATTTTGATAATGAAGTTGCACTTTTAAAACACTCTTCAAGGATGCAGGAAGAAAACAGAACAATGTCCATTAAATTAATATTCTACCCCAATTTAGCAAGTATATTTGTGGACTTTTGTATCAGATGTTAAGGTTTTAGTATTCAAGAGAACCAGTAAAGCCAAGGAACAGGTGATTTCCTTCTGTTTGAAATTCACAGAGTTTATATAAACAAAACTTTCTGGGGTAAGTGCTGAGACCTCATTCTTCTCCACAGACTGGCTGTACATGCTAGCTTTGTCCCCAAATGATTTTAAGGGATTTCTTCCTAAGATAAACAGATGCATCCATCTCTGCTGGCATGGGCATTTTGACAATTAACCCTCTTCATCCTATATATAAAACCTAATTTGGTGTAGGCCAAGTCTAATGTAACTGCAACAGCAACAGTGGTTAATTCAATAAAAAAAGTAGGCAACAGCACAAAAAGCATTTTATGTCTGGAACAAGACAATTTTTCAATCTGAACTGAGACAGGGTCAGCCGCCGGTTCTGAGATCAGAGGAAAGCCTGAAACACAAAATCCAGCTCCTGAAGTTAGGAATGGCCAAACCCTTCAACAAAACAGCAGACAGGAAACTGCAAAACAAAGTTTCAACACAAGACATCTGACCTCAGATCCAAATGGATATTAACAATGATGACAAATTCCTGAAGCTGTGCTACCGCACGCCCAACATTTCATATTTCCCAGCTGAGAATTTCTCCTCCACTGAGTGTCCTTCCCTTTTCTCTGCCGAACACATCCACCTCTCCACCCACATTTTTACCATGTTGCCTGCTTTGAAAATTGGCAGACTTGAAAACAACAACCCAGAGATAAAAAGATGAACTTAATTTTTTTTCCCTGTTTATAAATCTTAATGTTTCGAAAGAAAGGCTCAGCCAGCCAACAGTGCAGCAAGTTCAGTCTCCCAGACCTATCCAAGCCAGAATAATTCATTTATGAATTTATTAAAAACAGTAAATTGGAAGGCAGATAACGTGCAGGCACTGATACCCTTTGTAGAAAATTAATTACAAATGTTTAACGCCCACAGATGACAAAGTAGGAACATACTGTTACAACTAATGATATAAACAACTGGCTGCTTGAGATAATACAAGGTGCAAGTTTAAGAACTTAAACAGCCCCCTTTTCCTTCTTCTGCAAAGATGTGGCGACAGCTACATGTGCTTAAAATGTGTTTTGATATTCCTGGGTGCTTGGATTACCATGGGACACAGCTGGGGAATTCCAGTCCTCAGCTAGACTCAGAAACGAGGGATCTCAGGGGTGACAGCATGCAACACGATCTTGGGCACATCACAGAATTTCAGTCAGAAATAATAAACCTGAATAGAAAACACCAGCCAGCCAGGAAGAAGTCTGGGAACTATTGCTCCTGTTAAGACGCTAATCCAAAACTTAAACCACAAAGACACCTACCTGACAGAGATTCCCCCCGCATTTGTAATGCCTTAAGTCAGACCAAAGCTACTTTCTTGAGCTCTAGCAGGAATTTACCACACCAGGAATCGCTGCAGCTTCCTTTCCTCCTGCTCCACTGCAGACTGCGCTTGTGCCTGGTGGCTTCCTGCCAAAAGCTAAGGTCAGCAGCTTTGACTGCTCTCCTTTCCAACCTCCTTGCTTTTGGTAAGGGACTTTAAAGTTTAGGCTAAGTATAAAAGTGGCAGGTTTCTGATCACCAAATGTAAACTGGAGTCATTTAGTACCAAAATAGGCTTTATACTTCAGTAATTCTCTTCTCCTGAATCATGTGTTACACGAACAGTATGCTCCTCAGCAATGAAACTGCACAAAACACCAGCACCAGCAAGGTTCTCAGATGCTTCTATTGACTTAAATTGAGCCACTTTGATTCAAACCCACTTCATCTGAAAACTGACACACAAAAAAAAAAAAAGAAAAAAAAAAGAAAAAAGAATTTCACCAATTCTTCCCCCTTCCCCACTGGGCAGCCACTTCTTGAAGGGCCCCGGCAGAGGGCAGCCAGACTGGGCTTGTCTCTCCATGGCAAACAATATAGAGTCTTCCACTTCTTCACCTCCCAAGCTTGTTTCGTAGGAAAATAAGCCCACCTGTTTGCATCAGGGAATGCAAATTTTAAGGATTACATCACTCTGGAGCATTTATCTTGTATTCTTTATAGTAATGGCTATATATTGCTAAGGGCCTGCAAACCTGCCCGTGTTGGACAGGGTACAAGGGTATAAAAACCCAGTTAACACACCAGTTTGCAGTGATCCAGTTCATCTGGGAAACATAGCTATAGATTTCCCAATTCCAGTACTTTTAGAACGGGATCACAGTTACAAACTTACGCATAAGGCTGAGGATACTACACATGGACAGTGAACTGATACCAGTACAAAACAGGTGACAGTTTTCACACTGCAGTGTTCTCTTGGCATGCACAGGTGCAGGACACCTGCATTTATGTGATCAGACTGGGGACTTTGCCTTTAACTGTCTTTGAAACAGGAATCATAGGAGCACACCTACCCCTCCCTTAAAATTTCCACCTCCTCCTCCAATTTAGAAATAGAAGAAAGAGGTCCAGCGTAACATCAATAATTAATGAGTACAGCATGGTCATCTATTCTAGGCACAAATTTTTCCTCTTTCCTTCTAGAAAGTACATTACCAGTTTCTAGCTCCAGTTCATCAGTGTCTCCCAGTGAGCCTCATACAACAGCCCTGAGAACCCAGGCTGCTGGGGTTGGCTTCTGAATGGAGGAGAGAAGGAAGAGCTGAGTTTTGTTCTGATGTTTCTAGGGGTCTTACTTCAGAAATAACTTAAGAAAAAAGAAAAAAACAAAAACACCAAAACAACAAATGATGATTTTTCTTAAAAGCAAAATAAAGAAACCTGTCAGACAGACTAACAAGTTGCATTTCAAACTGACAAATGTGGAAAACTCTCATAACACAAGGATGGGTAAAAGACTCATTAGATGGGGTGGGGGAGAAGGCCGCTGTCACTCTCTCATGAGCTCCCTGACATCCTTAGCATCTACCTCTCTTTGTCTGCATCTTACCTTCTTTGACAGCAGTTTTTGCCAAAACCACAGAAGGAAGCATCTTAAGACATTAATTCACTTACTGCCTCAGAGAGCCAAAAGGAAAACAGCATCATTTAAATGGTATTTTACCTTCCCACATTTTTGAAGCACTTTTTTTTTTTTTTTTGAAGGTCAGGAAGAAGCGTTTCTTTCAAATTAGTGGCCAAAACACTGAAACGCACATGGCATTTTCATTTATGAAATCTGAGAAGCCCAACAAAAATCAACGAGATTCAGTTATCCAGGATTTGCAGGAGGGGTCCCACTCTATCCATTCTAGGTTAAAAAGCATATTCTGGATACCTTCCTGGAAAGGGCAGAAGATGGTTCAGGTCATCCTAAGCCAAGAAGGAATGTGGGCATGATTCTTCTGTCTCCCCACAGCATGCACTGACCATGGGGTCACTATGGAAGAGACTGAGGAGGGAAAGTCTTGGTATTTTTTGTCCCCTTCACTTTAGTGATTATTTTTAATAAGACTGTGCAAAGTGGATACTGGAATGCCGGGTTTGTTTTTTTTCTTTTAAAGTTTTGTACAGAACAGGGCAAGGGGGAGAAGGGAGGGGTGCAGGGAAAGATGGAAGAGTTAAGAAACTTGCATTTCATAACACTCTGGACCAAATCTGTGTTGTCATTTTAACTTGTCTTCCCCAGCATCGCCCTCAAATCATTTACACAAACCTCCACATTGCCAGTAACTGTTCCCAAACACCAAGGTGTTACTTTAGTCCTCTGGCTGCACGACTTACAGCTTTTCTCAAGTCTTACTGCTCACTGCAGAGCCACCAGAGCAGGAGGCTGCAAAACACTGAGCTGACACTGGAGGAGAATCCATCTGCAGCCTCAGAGAGGCTGACATCTCCCACCGCAGATGGTCCTGTCAGATTGTACACCCCCAAAAAAGAACTTCCTTCGATTTGTGTTTTCCTTCTATAGTGACCCATAAATCATAATACCATATGAGTAAAAACTTATGGAAATACCCTTAACAGCCTGAAGGAGTGGATGGTTCTACTGGTGAGTAACCGGGTTCCTAAGGCTGACCCAGGCAGCCAGGGCAAGGAGCCGTTCTAGCAAGACAGATGCTGTTCTGGTGCTAGATCTCAGCACACAAACATCCAACATGCAAAAGCCAGTGGAAGAGGAGGAGAGCACAGAAACATCCCTAACACAGCTCCCACATCCCAGGGCAAGTGGTCTGCAGTGCTCTGAGCATCCCCCCAGCAGCACAACTAAGCCTCGTGTCCTCCCCGGCGTCCCTCAGCCCTTCTCTCCAGCTTCCTTCTGGCACCACCGCTGAACTCACAGCAAGAACCAGACAAAGAGGAGCTATTACAAACCCATCAGAGCAAACATCTGGGCTGAGGCCGACAGTTTCTGGGTTGTTGTGCTAAAAGAACAGCATCATCCACAGAGGGGTACGTACGGCTGGGCAGCAACAGCTCTCCCAGCAGGGCTGGAGTGCCACTGCAGCGTGATTTCCCCCCAGCGGATGGCAACCACGCCACGATTTCTGTTTGCTCACCCCTCCTGACCCAAGCTTTGGAGCTCACAAAAGCCCAACACGCATTTTGCTGTTAGCACTTCAGCAGCAAAATATGGGCTCTTTTAAAGTGTTCAAGCAGTTAAGAATAATAAAAATTAAATAAATAAAAAAAAACCCAAAAGGAAAGTAAGAAACTTGAATTAACATTTGAACATTTCCAAAAAAATCTTATTCTTAGCACAATGGGGTGCAGCTTAGCCAGCTGAACAATTTTCCAAATATACGTTAAGAATAAAACTTATTTTCACACAGGCACCAAATTTTAAGGAAGGAATCGAAAGCCTGGAAATTCATGCTGATGCATGTCACAGAGGCCAACCAGGAGGGTTAGAAACCACTGAAGATTGCTCATCCATGAGCTGTCTGAGAGAAAAACATCTCCGAATGATTTGACTTCTCAGCAGAACCGTACTGGAGACCAGGTTTTATCTGTCACTTTGAGAAAGACCTGTGGGTGATGAGTATTCAGGTCACACACACCTTTCCTGCAGCAGCCCACAGCACTACTATTCATGTGATAAACACCCACGTCACAGCAGAAGCCAGTGGCAATGAATAATGCAGGAGATCCAGTCACTCTACCACAAACCATCCCCATGGG
Source organism: Thinocorus orbignyianus (assembly GCA_013400375.1). Classification (NCBI taxonomy): domain Eukaryota; kingdom Metazoa; phylum Chordata; class Aves; order Ciconiiformes; family Thinocoridae; genus Thinocorus; species Thinocorus orbignyianus. The sequence goes on from VXBW01006803.1 coordinate 963,385, forward strand.
ATATGGAGGCAGCAGCATCTTAGCTTAAGTCATCCTTCCCCCTCCTGGGCACAAGCAGGCTCTCTGGTTATTTTCTCCCTGCACATACGATAGCAGGACAAACCCAGGAAAAGGGGATGAGTCTCTGCAGAAGGAACACGGACACAAACAGAAAGGCAGGACACCCTCTCACAAGATTGATGTTAAAATATTGCATCATCTGCTCAACTCCAGAGCTCCACAAGACAGAGGCAGTTTTCCCAACAAGGTAGCCCTTTGTTCACATTCCCCGAGAGACGCACTTCACAATAATTTCACAAAGCACCAGCTAAAGCCAGGATGAATTAAAATGGAGCCACGCTCAGCCTTAGCTTGTAACCCTGCTGGAATTAAGGTAGGTTATTAAAAATGCACTGCAAAAATCAAAGCAAAATCTGAATTTTCAAGTCAGCTCCTCTCTAAAAAGGCATTATTACCTGTGCTTTAAGTACAAACTCTCCCAGTAAGAGACTTCAGTTATTCATTTCTATTCTGAGTACTATTATCACCAAACAATTCTCCCCAACCTCTCCTGCTGTTCTCCAGTACTTTCCAGCTTATGCTGCACACAACAGAGCATCCCTGATACCTGTCGTCCCAGGGCAAGGCACAGAGCTTATGGCATCCTGAGCAAAGGTACCCGGTGATGCCAGCTTGGCTCCTCTGGCACACTCAGCTGTTCAGCATCCTGCCTTCACGCAGCTTTTGCATCAGCCTGGGTGCCCACTCACCCTGCAGATTTACTGTGCCATTAGAAGGGTGTCTTTGTCTCGCATTTGAGCTGCTTTATGCTATTTCTTTTACATTATTTTCATATACACAAGGAAATCTACGTAGAAAAATTTGTTCAGCAGGAGACCAAACCACATTCACTAAAGTTCAGGCAGACTTTCAGACTGCATGGTTAAAATGGGTGCACTAAAAAAGAAAAAAAAAAGCATAATAAAAGGTTCAAGTCTCTCTCTCCAGTTTTAGTCACAATCAATTTTAATGATGCCGTTAGAAGTCCTCATAATTTTGGCTTCAAAGTCAGCTAACAGATAATGAAGAATCTTTAACTTGGGCAACGCGTATTAAGGGAACTCACACTGATTCTGCACACCAGGACAGCCTATTCAAAATTTTTTCCACAATAGCTGCTTAGCTGTAAAAAGGGAGCATCTCCTCTATTTTATAAGCCCTGTCATTCCAGCTGGGGTGGAGCAGGGGGAGAATAAATTTAAAAAAAAAAAAAAATATTACAGCACCCTTTTTCCCCCCCACAGTAGAAGATCTTGTGCAAGCCTATAAAAGGGAACCACCGCCATAAGTAACTGTAAGACCTGTCCCATCTCCATCAACTCAAATACAACAACTGTTGGGGCTTGGGTTGGTTTTTTGTTTGGTTTTGATTTTTGAAACAGGGTCAATGAGTACTTGGAAAGTTTGTTGCTCAGAATAGCTAGTGGTGAATAGAAAAAACATCCTTATTTAGCTTATTCCTTTATTAACCATCTCAGCTGGCTAGCTGACTCACCATCTAGGTTTGATCTCCTAAGGAACTGAAGTGGATGAAAATACAGCAGCCATGGTCTCACAATTCTCACCAAAAGATATTTAGATTTTTATTTTTTTTTTTAAACTTAAGATTGCAGTTCTAGTGCTATGTAGTATTTTTTCAATTCCTGACCTCTGATAGGGAGATCTATTAATGGTGCAATAACCTGATGAAAAGAATGAGATCAATTTTCTGATTGTCTTCAAAAAACAAGCATACATCCTCCTACTGTGTCATAAAATCTGCTATGAGGCTAAAACCTCTTACCTAATCCCTACAGTTCCCATATTTGGGGTGGGGTGAGTGGGTGTTGATGTTTGGGGTGGGTTTGTTTTTTAAACCAACTTGATGACACAGGTAGAAGAGATCCTAACAATGATTAGCTGTTCTAGCAACAGGGGGAAAAAATAAGGAAGAAAAATTAGGAAGATAGAAGATACAAAATCACCAACTACAGAAAGGTCATCAGAACCACCACCTAAAGAGCAAACTCCAAGGATGGCTGTCAGATGACAAGAAATTTAGTACCTGTATGCCAGAGATGTATGGTACAGGAGTAACATTTGCTTCCTGCTGGGAACAATAACTTTCCTGTTCTTTTTTAGCATGACATCTGACCCAAGGCAAAGACGTAGTCAGCAACGTTCTTAAGTCATATAAAGCTTTCCTTAAGCATCATATAGGCTTCAAAAGTTTATTCCCCTAAATTTAATCATATTCTATCCTGCAATGCACAAGCATGTTCTTCATTAATTTGAAAAATCCTGACAATAGCAGACCAAACATTGCATCAAAAGAACTGCCTGCCCCAGGATTGCGCTCAGCATTTTCTGCTGTTACAAAAAAAAAAAAAAAAGAAGCTTTTAAGAAGATTTTTTCAGTAATGACTTCTGCCCATATATAATTACACAGCCAAGAAATACAGTACATGCTTACAAGTCCAATGTGGCAATTATTTATAAAATATGTATTTTAAAAATCCAATATTTTTATTTCCTTTAATTTATTAAAAAAGTATAAATTTAAGTTGCTTGGTTACTAAGCTCTTTCAAAAGGCAGTCACTTCAAAAGTCCTTTATTTAACAAAATGACAACTATAAGGTTGCATATTAATTAATAACTGTATTGCTATACCCAAAATATGCTCATTTAGGTTGTTCCCAAGTTTTCCATTCCTAAGCTTTTAAGACCTAGATTTTTATTATCAACGGTTATGGGGGTTTTGATTATTTCTGTTTGTTTGTTTTAAATAACCTCATAGACACGAGAGGCAGCCGTGTCTGTATTAAATCAAGTCTATAAATTCATTTCCTTTTGAACTGGAAGGAACTTGTCCCACAGCACTCCACACATACCTTAACTACACTGTCAAATGGTTATATTTGCACTTCATATCAATACCGATCAATGTGAAACTACAAAAATTGATATATTGCTGCAATATTGCCAACTCTTCAGCAAAACACCCTGTACATTGTTACAGCCACTCCCATTAAAACACAGGAAACACCATCTCAGAACAGATCTGACAGCAGTTGCTACCAGATGCCCAAAAAAGAAACAAAATATTCATCAGTATAAAGTTCTCTCACAAACTCACTGCCATCCCTATCATTTCAAGCTGTGAACTAAAACCTCCTGCCACCCCCTTGTTTTAACTCAGGCCTTGATTCCAGAGAATTACATGGAATTTCACTCCGCCCTCCCCTCCATACACTGAATTTTTCCAAATTCATGCAGGACCATCCATGCCAGCAAGAAACCAAGGGACATCACACATAACCACAGCGAGAGGAATCTCACCTCTCAATGCTGTGCTCCCAAACTGAAACAAACACAGAATAAGACTCTTTTTTTTCCCTTCTTTTTTTCTTTTCCAAATAAAAGATCACCCTGGATACGCACTGCAGCGCTTTGTCCCAGCGACCCCGAATTCCCAACACGCCCACTCCTGCTGTACCAAGAATGCCAGATATGTTTAGCATTTTGCTTGGAGGTACGACAGAACCTAGGGTCAGCAAGTAGCCACAGGCAGCCAGATTTATTCAAAACAGTTAAATTAATCAATATGGTGGGGAGGAACTTCTTCATTAGAGACACACGAGCTTGATAACTCCTTAAATGAGCCCTGATAACGATCAGGAGCACAAGCGCAGTGCTGGCTTGGACAGGAAAGTTCTGGAGCTGTCTATGTATCGATCCTTTCTGGCTAAACTATGACAAAAGATGCAAAATATCCTGAAATTAAAAATTAAAAAGAAAGTGCTCTACAAGAAGCAGTAAGGCATGTTAATAAACAAAATAAATAGAGATGAAGCCTTGATGGAGAAGTCTTGAGGAAGCCTCCACTCAGACAATGAGAATTGAGCTACTTGCGTTGGTTTTGGCTGGGACAGAGTTGGTTTCCTTCATAGCAGCTGGTATGGGGCTGTGTTTTGGATTTGTGCTGGAAACAGTGTTGATAATACAGGGATATTTTAGTTACTACCCAGCAGCACTTCCAGAGAGCCAAGGTCTTTTCTACTCCTCACACCACTGCACCAGCGAGTGGGCTGGGAAGGCACCAAGAAGTTGGGAGAGGACACAGCTGGGAGAGCTGACCTCACCTGACCAAAGGACTATTCCATACCATGTGCTACCATGCTCAGCATGGAGAGCTGGGGGAAGGAGGAGGATGAGGGGGGACACTCAGAGTTACGGCATTTTGCCTTCCCAAGTAACCATTGCGTGTGATGGAGCCCTGCTCCCCTGGAGATGGCTGAACACCTGCCCACGGGAAGCAGTGAGTGAATTCCTTGTTTTGCTTTGCTTTTGTGTGTGTGGTTTTTGCTTTATCTGTTAAACTGCCTTTATTTCAACCCCTGACTTTTCTCCCTTTTACTCTTCTGATTCTCTCCCTCATCCCACTGGGTGGGAGTGAGCAAACAGCCGTCTGCTGCTTATTCGCCAGCTGGGGGTTAAACCACACCACCACTAATCTCACCGAAGCCAAACTGAGATCTGTGTCACAACTAAGAAATAAAATTCAAAACTCTCCTGGAGCTTACCAGTATTTTTCCTCACACATGCCACCTCCAGGAGGTCTCAGAATCTGTGAAGAGTGCAAGTGCAGAGTTACAGCTCCAGAAACAAGCTCACCAACCAGCCACACCAAGGCTGAACACAGACACCTGAAGTGGGGGAACCACCTGAAAATCAGAACATTAAAACTCTCTACCAGACCCTTCGAAGACTGAATGGTGCTGGAACTTTCTAGAAAGCACTATGAGAAGTGAGCACCTACAACCTCAGCTGAAGTCCACATAAACCAAAAGGAAGAAATCCCATTGTTTCCAGTTTGCAGACTTAGGCTGCACACAGAGCTACTGGGGGAGAACGTGGCTCCAAGCCTGCTAGAGATATGTGTGTGTGCATGTGTATATACATGTATGTTAAGTATGCATGCAGATGGACCTAGGCACACATTTTGGATACCTGCAAGACCAGCCAATACTGAATCTTCATTAAAGAGCAAATTATTCCCATAATCAAAAGCCACAATAAAATTCAGTATTGTTATTAAGCACGATATAAACTGAAAATATGTATAAACAAGAGCTGGAACTGTCTTTAACAACATGCAGGCAGAACTTAAATGGAGTATAGAGTCCTGGACTCAACAGGTTAAACTAAGTACAAACAGGCAGTGCCCACCTCTGCTTAAGGGATCATTTCACACGCCTTCAGCTGCAGAAAGTACAAGTCAAAGCTGCTGTTCCACAGGCAGCAGAGGGAAATGTTTTATGTAATGGTAGTTTTACATCAACACTGATTTAAGCCAACTGTCTCTTTCCAGCAGCAGTTGGCTTTTGGACTGGTTCAGCCACCTCATCACAGCAACACTGTCACAAGGATGATGTTCCTTTGAGGGGTTTGTTTTCAGCTGGGTCCTCAAGTTCATCAGCTGGGACAGGGGGCCTGACAAGGGCACCAGGAGGAGAAAAGGGCATGTTGTAATAGCTTGGAGAAGATGGACAGACACCCTTTAACAGCTGTCGTGGGCAACGGCTTTTAAAACATTAATTTTTGGAGCAGTCCAAAGCGATGTGAAACTGTGCCTATACCCCTTCATCACACCTTTAAACTCCATTGAGAGATATCACATCTGGCACGTGGGAGAGGCCAGGAGCAGCACAAGCACTGATGACTCAGGTGACACAAGTAACCTCAGCCACGTGCTCGACACTCATCCTGCCCGCTTTATGTTTTCTGTGTTGTTTAAAAATAGGAGGACCAAAAAAGGAAAAAAAAAAATAGTCTCACTGGGGTCATAGAAGCTTACAGAAATCCACGTCTGAGTTCATACAAATTTCACGTAAGAGCCTGATCTAATCTCAGCACAGACAAATGTGTCCTCATGCTGACCAGGAGGAGGACACAGATGCTGACACATGGACAGCATTGCTCGCTCCTTGCCACCTGGGAAAGGAAGGGAAGGGAAGGGTGACCCCCAACACTGGTCAAGAAGTCCCACCAAAAGAATCTAGAAGTAGCAGGAATGTGCTGCCCATGGTAACAAGTGTTTTTAAAGAGATGCCTTTTGTCAGAAACATCACTCAGCCTGGGCCATACCCAGAAGCCCTGGGAGCTTCAGCAGATGCAAGAGGTACAGCACAACAAGCAGCAGCAGGTCTTCACCAGAATATCACCAGAATCTCTACTGGGTACCAGGTCAGAGGAATTATTTACCTGACAAAGAGATGCCATTGCTCCTGCGAGTCGAACAGTTCGTGCAATAGCCACAACAGTACTAGAGTAAAAATGAAAATAAAGCCTGGGAAAGCACCAACACTATAGTTCAAAGGCAGCTGAAGTTTAGAAAATGTAATAGAAACCCGGGAAGCACTCTGCATCCCTTCCTCAGGGAGACAGACAGTGCCACAGGCAAAGGTACTTTCAGTCATAGTAATTTAAGCGTGGTCTTAAATCAATGGAGAATGCTTTGGTGTAAGTGAGGGGAGAACCTTGTTCACAGCAGTAATTAGCTGACAAAACCTGTTCCCAGTGAAATCAGTGAGGCTAGGGTTCTGCACCCTGTTTCCATAATTAACACTTTCTCAAATACATATACATTTGGCCAGCTCTCCAGCAAATCTTTAGAGAAATCAATGCATTAAATGAATGATTTTAAATCACCATGTGTCTTCCAACATGTCAAGACATGTGTGTTTAAAAACCTGATTTGAGAGGACACCTCAAAATTCTCGGTGCGTTGGTGCCAGCCATCACCTGCCACTTGATCTCCTGGGATATTTATTACTGATCATCCTTCCAATTAATCCTGTCTCTGTCTGTACTTCTAATAAGGACCTTATAAACTAAAGACAGTCTAGTAAAAGAAATCAAAAGTCAAATCTATTTCTAGTTACTAAAAAAATGTATGTCAAATCCATACTTAGTATTTAAATCTTAATGCAGAGGATTATTTAAAAAACAAACAAACAAAAAAAAAAACCAAACAGTTACTGCTATTCAGCAAGTATTCCTATGAGATAAGCTTTACTCCTCATTTTTTTTTACAAGACCACCATATCAACCAGTGGAAAATACATAATACTTTTAAAAGCTCACCATACTCAATGAACTACTAGTCTAGAAGATAAAGTCCCAACTAGAGACACTTGTATACAAAACAAATTGCAGAAAACAGTAACTGGCAATAGGCCACTACATTATGAACTATGTGCTTCTGAGTCGATCATCACACAGGCACACAAAGATGCATGTCTAAATTTAACACTATCCCAATGTGGATGGGACAAAAACCAGAGCTTCAAACTTAAGGGTATGGGATAGTTAAATTATGTCAAAAGCAAGTTATTTGACTACGGTGCTGCACCAGCTGAGAAGAGGGTAGGCCTCCTCACACCTAATGAAGAAGTCTGGCCACCGCAGCCTGAAGATCAGCCACAAAATGTGCAGAGGGACTTCCAGAGGGCTGATGGACCAAAATGCAGCAGCTTGTGGTCCCACTTCTGTACAAGGAATTTGCAATAAGGAAAAGGAGAACAGTTAAAAACCCACAAACGGTTGCTGCCTTTTTCACAAGGTTTTCAAAAAAATCCTGTGAAAGCCAAAAAATACGTATCCAGGCTAATGCTGAGAATCCTGACCACCAGGAAAGGAAGTGACTGTGCTCTGTATAAGCCAATCAAAGATTTCTACTACGATGACTTAAGCAAAACAGACTCCAAGAGGAATGGGAATAAACTTTACCTGTCTCATCTGGCACGTTGCCCCATCTCAGGTGTGACTGACACCAACCCTCCCATAGCAGGGACAGCCCTTCCTTGCCGGGGTCACATCAGCTTCCCTCTAGGGAAAACACACTTTTAAGTAATTTCAGTTCTGCCACGAAGGTTCTGATGACTTCATTGTAATTGTTTACACTTCTCAAAAAAAGAGACCCTATTAGGTAAAAAAAAAAAGTAAGACTCCAAACCATCTTCCCACTTCAGTAATTCTGAGACAGATCAACACCAACATTAAGACGGACAAAGAGACTTCTGATGAGAGAACCTTTTAAAGGTGGAAACATTCCCTTTTGCTTCAAATTAGCCTGTTTTTCCCAAAGCAAAGTGACAGAGATCCCTTAGGCCGAGGTGCCCTAGGCCTCCCTGGTGGTCCAGCCTGTGGCCAGCGCCACGTTTGCCTTCTCCTGCCCATCCTGAACTCCAACCCCTGTCAGCAAGCTACCAACCAACCTGCCCTTACACTGCCAGTCTAACTGACTACCTCAAAACTTTATTCTCAGAGAGTTTAACCTACACATCACACCAAAACAAAGGGCACCTGCCTGTACATACAGTGTACCAGTCTGCCTTTTCCAAGTACACACTGTTTTCTCTCCAGCTGGGAGGAAAGGTTTGGTCTTAAATAGTAACTAAAAATACAGTTGTCCACAATTTATCACTAAAAAAGCACAACTTCAAAATTAACATCAATTTGCTGACACAAAAAACAGGATGGTATAATTTAACTAAACTTAGATGAAGCCTGACTTCTCCTGATGAACATACTAGGCACCATAAAACTTTAAAATACTGTATTGTCTTCGCATACTTACAACAAATGCAATTCCTTTAAAAATAACTGTGAAAACACTTCTCTTCTGTTTATTACACAAGCGAAACCTTTTCTAAGGTTTACTGAGTAAAATAAAAAATACAAACTATTTTACTGCAGACCTTCCCCGTGACACAGAATTTAGCTTATTCACTTGTGCATAGATACAATGGGGCCCTGTTCAGAGAAAAAGTGGCAGTCAAGTCTTATGCTAAAAGGAAAAAAAAAAGTGATGATGGTTACTGGAGGTAGTAAACATAGAAAGATAGGTTACAATTAGAAAAAAAGACAGACAGAAACTACAGAGGTTTTACGTGGTAGTGTTAAGAGGTTCTTCTTTCGCACTTAAAACTTGTTTATCAAGCCTCCACTTCTTCTCCAGGGCAAGGATAATGTTTTCTTTATTTGCACAGTAAGGAAGCACACCTGGAATGCCAGTAAACCTGAGACCTCCTTAGGCTGAATCACCACCTCAAGGACAATAAAAGTTAAATATCTGCAACCACACAGCTGTGTGAGGGGCATTCCCATTCGTTAGCTACAACTTACTGAGCAGCTACAGGCATCTGTAATTCTTTTTGATATATAAGTTGAACCAGTGTCAGTTACAAGATTTCTTTAAATACTAAACTAATGGAAAATCATAAGTGAGGCTAAACACAGAGTAATAGCTTAAAGAATGAAGACCAAGAATTTTATTTTACTATTAACAGCGAGAAGAGCCTTGTGCAAACATTTGAAGTTCACTGTAGGGTGGTTTGCAAACCTACTGAAAAATGCAGCCATCCCAAGTAGCACCCGTAGCTTCAGATGGGTTAAGACATCCTGGAAGAGATAAGCTGTAATATCCTTTATATTTGTATTAATAATTTGTTTTGGGGCTGCTTAGAGACTCTCCATTTAGGTAAATCCTGTGAACAAAACACAGAGCAGTATTCCTCTCCATAATTTCCAAACCAGAGAACCATATCAAGGTACAAGAAAGCAATAAATAAGACACGCTAAGAGTCATACAAAACCAAACTCATCTATTATGCACAAATAGGAATATCTCAACAGTCAGAGGAGACTCAGACTAAGCATTCTTACACTAAAGCCCATGTAAGATAAGCCAAGATCTTCAGGAATTCAGCCAAACCTGCCCACACAAGGCAGGAAAGAGGAGCGAAGAGCCTACAGTCACCTACTGCTGTAGTGCAGCTTCCTGCCCAGAATCACACATCTCCTGATATTTTAACTCCTCATTTCCAGGCCAGGAGAGGCTTGCTGAAAATCTGCAAAACACCTCTAGAGCCACTGACCAAAGACAATATGCAAACACACGTTATCATCAGTAAACCTAAGCTCTACTGTTATTTTGTGCTCATTTCAGATAAAGGTATGGCACTACATACACCAAAAAAAGTACAGCAGCTATGTAAAGATTAAGTGATAAATCAAGCAGCAATTTGTTCTAGCTAATTACAAGACAAATCTACTGTATCAGTTTAATATTCCAAAGGGTATTAATAAACAGGTAATACATTACCACATTTGAGTGAAGCACAAAACTAATGTCAGGATTAATCTTAATGCAAGAACCCATAAATGGTCCTAACCCAATAGCATTTCTCCTAAAACAACTCATTTAGCTGCTGTGTTGGGTGGAAGACAGCAGTGAACAACAGTAAACCTCAGACTGAACAACCTACAAGCTGCAAGATAACGCATATATCCAAGTCCATGACTGGAGCATGTAAGGAACTATTGGTTTCCCAACACAGCTGGTCTTTTGAGTCACTGCTGCACCAGTGATCAGCACTGCAACCCACAGAAGCAGCTTCCAACAGCAAGGTGTCTCAAGACAGGCTAGTTTTAATCCTCATTCCTTTTACTACACTATGGGTGAGTTATGAACAAACATGCAGCAAGTTCAGGCAACTTCAAGAAATAGTAAAACCAGTTTAAGATGGATCAATAGTTACAGTGTCATGAATCGCAATCTTTATGGAATCACAGAATTATATGGGGTTGGAAGGGATGTCTGGAGATCATCTAGTCCAACCCCCTGCCAAAGCAGGTCCACCTAGAGCAGGCTGCATGGGAACTTGTCCAGGTGGGTTTTGAATGTCTTCCAGAGATCCACCACCTCTCTGGGCAGCCTGTTCCAGTGCTCTGCCACCAAAGTGAAGAAGTTCCTCCTTCTTGAAGTTTAGATGGAACTTCTTATGTATAAGTTTGTGCCCATTTCATCTTGTCCTCTCACTGGGCACCACTGCAAAAAGACTGGCCCCTTCCTCTTGACACCCACTCTTTAAGTATTTATAGGTGTTGGTCAGATCCCTCCCTCAGTCTTTCCACACTAAAAGACCCAAGTCCCTCAAACCTTCCCTCTTAAGAGAGATACTCCAGGCCCCTGCTCATCTTTGTGGTCCCCTGCTGTACCCTCTGCAGCTGATCCCTGTCCTTCTTGAACTGGGTATCCCTTAGCAACTGCAGGAGATGATGCTCAGTGTCCTACAGGATATAAACATATCCTTACAGAACAACATCTAAATAAGATTACCAAAATACATATATTTACATGAGTTTTTCCAAAGCACCTAACACTAATGCAAAGTTCCATGAAAGGACAGACCTTTCCCGGTGAAAGGGACAGCCCTGAGCTCACGCACAGCATCTTCACTCTCCCTAGAGATGCTGGTGCCACTGCTGCAGAGCGCCCAACAGAGTACCAGCTGTCAAAATGGCTGTCAAATGCAGGGGCTGATTTAAAACAGACACCAGCTGCAGCAGTCCTCCACAGCACAAAAGCTTGACACTGCTGATGCTTAATTAGAGGAATATTAGACACATTTCTTCTCGAAGTCCATTCACCTTTTGCAGCACTTTCTTCTCTGACAGATGACTGCAGCCCAATACCTATCTGATGTCTGCAAAACACAAGGCCAAACTTGGGTCAAAGCTCCTTTAGCTGGCAGTGGCACAGAACTGCTGTAATTTAAAATGAGCAAGGAAATTGCACCATGTAATCAAGATGATAATTAGTGTATATTTACTTTGTCAGAGAAAGATAAACAGGGTGAGTGCAAAAGGCTCAGTAACCACTCTGCTGCTGGAGGAGCAGTCAGGTTTCTGTGCAGACAAGAGGTGATTTCTGGTCAGCCACCTCCTCCTCCTCACACCTGGAAGGAAACTCAAGAGACTAATACATCTGGAAACTCACACCTGCAACAGGCAGAAAACAATCAACAGGATTACCAGCCAACTGACAACACAGATCAGAAGCAGCAGCACCAGCAATACATGGCAAGATACTAAGGATTCAAAAGTAGCAAGCTGTATATTTTACCTACTGTAAAGAGCTGAATGGAGATGAATACCCGCTGCATTCAAATGCCTGTGTTCAATTTGGGGAATTCCAGTTTTCAAGAGCCCTGACAAGATCACCTCTCCCCTATTCCAAGAAACTTGTGGTATTTCTGAAAAAATAAATGCAATGCACCCAAAATCTGACACGGCTGTGGCCAGTGAAACAACAGAACCATGCAACAGTTTGCTTCTTTGCGATGGGTCCTTCCCAGCTTTCACAAGAATACTTTAATTTGGATTTCCAGAGCATTTCTGTCCAGTGGGGTTCCCGCTCACCTGAGAGTTCAGCATGCCCTAAGCCTCCCTTCACTTGCCACCTAGTCCTCCTGTGCCCACCCTGGCACCCACTTAATTGGGCAGAGAGCCTTCACAGGTAATTAACCCAGCAGGACATAGAGGGGGCAGAGGCAGTAAGACAAACCCAGACAGTGTATTTTACTCCCAGTGATGGATATAAAAAAAACCCCAGAGATGGCTGAAACAAGGGTGCAGGGCCACATCACACAGTGTGGGGGGGTGGAAGGAATAAGGATAGCCCCTTTGAGCAGTAACTGACTGACTTAGCTGTAATCTTAGTTGTCATTCTACTCGGAGCCATTTAGCTAGAAGGATGCTCTTCATCCTCTCCTGAAAAACCTCCTCCACCCTCCACGCTCTCTCGGTTTCAATGATAATTGAAGCAATTCAGCTGAAGCTCTTATTTCTGCAGCACTCTAAAACAAACGGCTTATGCACCTACATGCAGCTCTTAAAACCACAGGGATGCAAAGTTTGATAATTTCACTGGACACACCACATTTGCTTATATTTTTAATAATGGTAGTGAAGAAAAGAAGTAGCATTGTTTCTCTGAAAGCAGCAGAGCCTCACCTCCTAACTCCCCATTCATCACCATGCCAGAGCATTTCTCTGCATTGGACAGAGTAAAAGTTCTGCAGGTAGATCTTGTACTGAAATCTCTGCTCTCTCTGAAGTCAGAAACTTCTAAAGTTTTCACCTTTATTTTCTAACCTTTTGTTTAGCAATTCTGTGCTGTTCTGCGAATCTCAGTTCTTTGAAGAGGAGAACACAAAAGAACCCGTGACCTAAGAGATGTTTGATTTTTGGTAACCGTAGAAGAAACTGAAAAATAAATGTTTATTGAATAATTAAATATTAAATGTTTGGGGATTTCTAATTGTGGGGACAGAAACAAAAAGAGCCAATAGCCTCAAATAATCAAATACCATATATAAACTGTAAGTCAAAAAAAAAGAAATACCACTGGTTTGCAGCTGAAATTGTTTCAAATGCAATTAAGTGTCTTTTAAGCTACTCCTGCATTAGTGCCCTAGACTACAATTAGTTGGCAGCGTTGTGTCTAAACTCAACTTTTCTTTATCATATTACACCCTAGTGTGAACTGCCTTCAACTGTAATGACATAGTGGATGAGAAGAAATGCAACACCATATTAGCATAGATCTAAGGAGAGAATTGCTTAGCAAAAATAGTAGCAGAATTTCAGCAAGCATCTGAAAACACAGCCAGTAGTCAGCTGATATAATAGTTGCTACATTTGCTGAGTAAGCTTTTTAGAAAGCAGGACACAGGAAAAAATAAAGCAAAATTGCAAGCTCATTAAAAATGAAAAATAAAAAAAAAAAGAGGGGAAAAAAAAACAACAACAGCAAAAAAAAAGCTCAACCAAACATTTTGATTCCAGATCAGTTTTTTATCACAGAAGTTTAGTATAACTGCTACTGAAAGAAACATCTCTCTTTTGGCAGGACATTAAGAAAAGAGACTCAAATTTTTATCAAATACCCACTAAATAAATAATAAATATGTCCCCCAGGTCCTTTAGACCTTAAAAAGAAATGGTCTCAGCCATGGTGACTGATGCCTGTATTATTCCTCCTCACTTTCAGAGGTGCATTTAGGCTGAATCCTCTGCTTAAAGGGATCTGGTTTCCCTGCAGAGGCACCCTGAGCCAGGCACATCGGTCAGTCCAGGCCAGAGGGACACGAAGGTGAAGCACCTTTCCACAGTCACTTCTGCAGCTTCCATAGCGCAGAGAGGACAGCAACAGATGGGTGCTAATCCCATCAAACAGCCACAAAATTACTGGGAAAGAAGAGTGGATCTCCCAACGCCATCCTCGTGCAACACCGTCCCACTTGTTATAAAGGTGCAGCACAACTGGCAGCATCTGCAAAAGCCTTGGCTCTCCCCAGACAAGAAGTGCCCATCAACCACCTCACCCAGCCAGAGATGCTGGGGCAAGGTGAGAAGTGGGAGCAGTGAGGAGGACAAGGAGAGGAGGACAAGGAGAGGAGGACAAGGAGAGGAGGACAAGGAGAGGAGGACAAGGAGAGGAGGACAAGGAGAGGAGGACAAGGAGAGGAGGACAAGAGGCATTTCCCTTCCCACCCAGAACTGCTGCCTGGTTTTCTCCAAGCCTGCACCAGGCTGTTAAGCAGCTACTGGAATGGCAGTGCCCACAGAAGCACCACACAGAATTATCCAGTCCAACATCTGAACACGATGTAGCTGTGGGAACTGTACTTGGTTCAATTAGAGATGACTGGTAGAGCTAACTTACAAGATGCCAAGAGCCCAGCATCTCAGTAGTACAGCTGCGTTGCTTTGAGAACTGTCAGAAAGTCTCACCAGATCAGATTTGCCCATAAAAATCCCAAGTTTGCCCATCTGTCATGTGGTGTAAATGCTTGTTGGTTTCCCTCAGCTGTGTGCTGATTAAGGGCACAGCTTGTCAACCTGGCTCTGGAAGTCTGTAAATTTCCATTTCAGATTCAGTTTTAAATTATCAGGAGAAAAAAAAAATCCTCTACTTTGTAAAAATGCAAAACATTTTTATTCTGTTACCAAGCCAAAACCAACACCAGATGGAAACACATTTAAAATTCTTACATGCTTAGCTCTTTTTCTGCAAGTAGGTTAATACTACCAGCCAGACAAGCAAGAAGAAATTTAAATGGAATATGAAAGTGGTTTGCATTATATGAGATGACTGGAAGCAGATGAAAATTGATGAAACTACATCAACTAGTTTAAAAAAAAAAAAAGCCTTAATATAAAATAAATGCCTTAATAATACTTTGGAAACAATGAAAAGTGGCAAAAATACCAGCAAATCCCACTAGATAAGACACTCTGCAAGGATTTCCATCCCCTAAAAGAGTATTAGATCACAAAGCAAGTTCCCTCGAGTCCAACCACGCCACTTGCAGAGGTCAAAGCCACCCCAAAATCCAGCTCACCTCCATTTCCCCTTTCCGGGCTGTGCAATGAGTTGGTTGAGAAAACCAAAGTAGGGGAAGGTCTGAGCAGTTCCCAGAAGAGCAGCCCATTTCCAGACAAGGCACCTTGTAGCTTTCTGAGTTTCTAGCTGCAGCTTTAAAGCAGCTGCTCAGTATGTCAGTGGCCTGAATTTCCCGCTGGAATTACAGGAACAGTTGGGTAGGTGACTCATACAGAATGCATGAAAACTGGAGCATTTTGCAGCTTAAAGAAAGTCCAAATCATCTTTTCCTGGTCTTATTTACCACAGCCAGGCTCAACAACAAATTGATGCTAAAAAATCAGTGATGGGAAAGTTCTGAGAATACTCTGTAGACAGTGTAAATACAAGACTTTAATTCAGACTAGATGAGCAGCCCTTCACTGATCAGGTACTACAGCATCTGAACAATAGCATGTCTTTTTAAGAAAGTGAGAGCTGTGAAAGTGAAGTGCTATATTTACACTATTTGCAGAGCATTCTGTATTTAGATTTCTATGGTAACTGGTAAGTACAAGGACCACAGTTCATATTTTGAATGTTTTTATTCCCCATGGTCCGAGACAGCAGGATTGCTACAACGCTTTCTTAAGTAGAAAGAAACGATAAGCAAGAACACTATTGACTTTAATAAAGCTGAGACTTTACTGATTAACTTGAGATGGAGTTCTTCTCCAACACAGCAACAACATGTCCATAGAAAGTTACTCTGTTCCATGGGACTTAGCGACCTGGGAGCAATCAGAGACTGGATACGGTGTGAGATTCGGTACCTGCTGCAGGAGTATGGCACTGTTCCCACAGAATTAGCACTGTTCATTATTAAACCCCATCAATTAATTTGAGAAGAATGTCACACAACATATAAAGTCACCCTACACCTCCACAACAGCCTGTAGCTGGGCCAGTCCCACCACAACCGCCTGCTGTAAGCACGGCAGTGCCAGGGTGAGCAACGCCGCCTCCCCCATCCACACTGCCTGGTTACCGAGTTTCCCATCAAGTCCTCCTACGTGCATGCCTCTGGACTAATTTGGGATAATAAACATCAGGGAGGACAACATAATTGTTCTGTTTTGCAAATACATAATTAGAGCTAAAGAAAGTGTAATTTTTTTTTCCAAGGGAGAACTGCAAAACAGAACAACAACAAAAAAGTCTGCCTCTCACAACACACAAAATATTTAACATCAGAAGTCATTTCACCTCCCTCCTTTTGCTAGTCTTCCTTTCCACAGTGTCCCAGACACCAAATTGTTAGTCTTTAGCCCCAGATATCCAAGATTAATTTCCCAGACCTTCAGAGAAATTAATCCACAGCCAACAACAACCGATTTCTGTGGAGCACCCCTCTCCCACATCATGCTGCCAGAGGTGGCACCACCCATCTGCCCCATGGGAGCCCACCAGCAAGTCTGCAGCTGGCGCTTCCCAGCAGGCCAGTTTTCCCCAGTGAACTGAGTTCAGCTTCTGGGAATCATGATTCCTCCTCAGCTGAACTATTTTTATCAAGGAGAGAGGAAATCCTCCCCCTGTCTGCTGTGACTTTTGTCATACATCCGCAATTCCCAAGGGAAACTGCACAAGGCTATGGAGAACTACCGCATTCCAGCAAGGCTACTGGGGGGTTAGGAGCAAGACAGCCCAAAAATACCAAGAGGAAGGGAAACATGGAAGGCAGTATGGTGAGAGCCCTCCATTGCCACCTTCCCCTTCCCATTGCCCAGATGCAGCAGAAGACAGCCAAGGCCAAGTCGTGCCTACCTAGAGCCGTGGCAGAGGACTGCTCGGTCTTTAAAGTCATCCTTTGCTGATCCTATTTACCACGGGACACAAGTCGCCTGCCACAACAGCTTGATGAACACAGGGTCACAGCCTGGAAAGAAGCCCCACAGCACAGGACAGCCATGCCCACCGCTGCCCAAGGACTGCAGGGAAGATGGTGGAGGCAGCTCCACCTTCAGCTACCCAAAATATCCTTGAGCATTGGCAGCCAGGAGCTCCTCACAGCGAGGGTGACTCACAGAGCCAAGTAAAACTGTGGGAAAACACTGGAGAAGGTGTGTTTTACTACCAGGGTCCCATGAATGGTCACCTTTCTGCCTGGTTCCTCCAGAGGCCCACAAGCAGTTACCTGCTCCTTCCCACCAACTCCCCCACCTCCAACCGCCGGCGCCTCAGCACAGACAAAGCCATCCTGTTTTAACGTACCACTTTATGGCAAGAGCATGAAATGGCAACACTAGGCAAGAGTCCAAAAAAATAAAATAAAATAAGGAAAACAGAAGTTCTGTGGAACAGAAAGCACTTGCAAAGCACTGAGCTTCAGCAGAACGTGGAAGCCAGTGAATGAGCGCTCAGTTTCACTTCAGACTAGCAAAGCATAACATTACAGACTGTATTAACATTGAAAAATAAGACCTTGTACAGCAGAACTGAATAAATTTTCTACCTGTGGCTGATATTTCTCCCTTGCTGTCATAAATCCAATTAATTTCAACATCACCAAAGGAAAACAGTACTACATCTTCCTCACCGCCAATTTAATGCAACTAACTTTTCAACAGGGAGAAATCACAAATGCCCACTATGAGACACATGCCAGCCAGAGGCATGCTTCTTCCAAACAAAACTGCTGCACATTCACTTCTGCACCTCCAAACCAAACCTCCTGGAGCATTCCACACAGCAAATCCTTGCTTAGACCTTGCTTAGCACAAGCTTTGCTGCAATAACTATGCTATCATCTGAAAAGCACACTGCAAAGATCTCACATATTCCCTCCCTCTGCCCTTGGACGTGTTAAGTCACATCTGAAACAACCACAACAACCCGCTATAATTGAGGTGGCAACACTTCAATGGATTCTCTCCAGAGAGGTTGCTCTGAGGAATCTCCCTGCACTCAAACTCCTTCTCTGCTTGGTTGTGCTGGCTTAAAAACACCCCTCCCGTGTACCCACCATGCATACGAAGCAAGAGCAAACTTCAGTCCTCAAGCAATTCTATATATGCTTAGACCAACATCTGTACAGGGGGTGGGCTAACTCTTTTTTGCACTTCCTGAGCAGTTCCCAGCCTGTCTCATTGACCTTGATTCCTGCATCCTCAAGAAACATGTGACAAAAGGAACATCTGTTCACCTCATACTTGACAACTAGAACCCAGACTGTCCCTGTTGGAGCTCAGAGAAGGTAGGAGTAGCAGGGAGATGAAGAACTGAAAGAGGCATCCAGAAGCTTTAAAAGAGAAAGAGATACACCCAATAGCCTAACCATATTTTTAACCAACACACACAAACCAGCAGCCATGCCATAGTGAAGAAAGTAGATCTTTCTAGACAGCACACCTACTCATCCTACTTCAGCAATGACTGTCCCAAGGGCAACAACCAAGAGAAGTAGTTTGGAGGGCTACTGCACAGTGGCACATGAGGCCAAACTAGTGCCTCACACCTTTGGTTTTTGTTGTTATAAACACCAAGGCTCTGTTTCGTGAAAGCCCAGACGGACTTCCATCACAAGAATGACAGGAATCCTCTGGAGCATTAGCACCGTTCCCATTGACAGATGAAACAAATCACCCTCTTCTGCACCTACCCAAAACAGCACACCATTTAGCTACGCTACACTGTCCGGGTAGGTCCAAGAAAGATAACACTGTCTTGCTCCTATCAATTAGAGGAACCCTAACCTGGCAGTACATGGCCATGGGGTCTCCCAGAACCACAGTAGCATGAAGGTCACCATCAGTGATGACAACAGCCAGGATGGCACGTCCCTGCTTTCAGCCTGGGCTCCAATCTTCATGAACACAGTTTCCTTTGCTAACTGGAAGACATGCGTGTCAGTCCTTGGCAGTCAGCAATCATACACGTACACGGGGCAGAAAAATCCCCACTGCTTTTCTGTTCACACACTCACAAGCCAACCTTCTGCTGCACAAAATATCGCAGTGTGATACTCCTATGCAGGGGGACTTGCTTTTGAACACAAGAGGTGATGGAGGGGAAAAAGAAAAACACCAAACCCAAACCACAAATCTATGATACTTCCTTTCCACGTATCACAGCACAGAGAGATCTCCATAAGAGGAAGCACTGCATGTGTGTAACAGAAGAGCCGCCACCCCGGCCACCTTGAGAAGTTCTGCTGTGCTGGTTGGTAGCACTGTAATCCACAGAGGCTGATAATTACAGAAACACAGCCAGCTGGATCACAAAATGTTTGGAAAAAGAAGGGAACAAGGAGGCAGGACTCCGGATGGCTTTTGCTATAAATGTTCCTAAAAGGATCAAGACCTTTTTAATAACTCACTTCCTTTTCTTCCATTTGCAGCATACTTTAGCTAAGCTTTTTCTTTTATTTTGATTAAACTAATGTTCCTGCTCAATCAAATGATGTTTGATCTTCCTTCTGATGTTCCATCCAAGTAATCCCACAACTCGATTCTCAAACTACTCAGTACTTCTAATATGGAGTTAATACATCCATAATAATCAGTTACTTAGAGTGCACAGAAACAAAGATCCCTGTGCAATTCCGATAGCTCCACACAGCCAGAAGGTGTATCCCAAAAGTCCCTGGGAAAATATCTCTACCTTCCAGCTACAATGAAAGGAGAGCACATCTGCACACAGTTCGGCTGGCCCAAGTAAAAAAATCACAGGCTTTTCTAAGCAGAAAAAAATAGACAAAGCCAGATTTAATTACCATGGAAAACACAAGCTAGGACTGAAAAAAACACCAATTACCCCCCAAAAAACCAAACCAAACAAACAAAATGCTCAAAACAAAACCCAAAATTCCACATTAACACAGCTATTCACCATAAGACTGTTTTACTACGTTGTTCCCCACTAACAGTTTGCATTTTGAGGTTGTACATAACCATCTGCAAAGTCTCCTGATGAGAGTGGAGCCAAACGCCAGCAATGGCCCCTCTGTGCTTGGGTTAGCTCTAAAAACAAGCACACACCACCAATGAGTTGCAGGCAACGTGACAGCAGTACATTTATATATTAGCATTACAGAAATTTAGGTTCTTCTACAATTTGAGGTACCTTTGAGGTATTATTATTCCACTAGAGTATTAGTATTCCACTTTTGTGAACTATTTCTGCCAACATCCCCACAACACCATAAGCTAGAGAGAAATACCTACCCATTGCTATGGATAGATACTGGGAAATGCAGCAGCAAGTCCAAGATCAGTGGCTTGCTCTGATTCCCTGCAGGGCAGCAGGCTGAGCTGAGGAGAAGATGCTCAGCAGCACCCCACCAGCCACGTAGCTGAGGTGCCCAAGGAGTCTCCTCAAGGCGTGAGGGGCAAAGGGAGCCCTGCTTGCTTTTCAGGAGCAACCTGAGCAGCCAGGCACTATTTTCGACTATCAGGTAAGAGCTGGCTTTTGGAAAGCAAAGAGTCTGACAGCTCATCAAGGGAATTCACCCCAAGGGAACTGAATGCTTACTTTCTCCAGAAGTCAGGAAACACATCCAGTTGCTTCTAATCTAGAAGTCTGATTACGCAGCAACACGTGCCACTAACACTGCAGTCTAACGCCTGGAGCTTGCCTACAAAGGTATCACCTCCAAAACCACCAGCTTGCTTAAGGTGTTGTTCAACCATAGCATACAAGCATACTACAGTAGTATTTTTCTTTATATGAAAAATTACAGAACACAGAAACACGTCAGAGATACACAATACACTTTGAAAAGGTAGCTGGGTGCTTTCTTCTAGACACAGCTTTCCAACAACAGATCACTGACAAAAGAGACAAGCTAGGAACACCACAGGGGTGTGTTCTCCAAATATTTTGTTCATAGGGTTACCACAAAAATTGCAAAAGGCCTCCAAACCCGCCCCCTCCCCACTTGGATCTAGCCAGAACCACATACCACACAAGCACAGTCCCTCCACTAAGAAAGCAGCCTTTAGGGTGGTTTTGTTTATGCACTGATTAGGCTGTTAATGGCATTCAAAGGTACCCACCTACAAAAGAACACATTCCTCAGGGGAGCAAAAACAAAGAGAGTCCCCCTTTTCACCCAAGATCTCTAAAACTGTAACAGGGAACAGACTGTTTCCTAACATCTTTCACACAACCCTGCTTGTGCTTCTGCAATTCAAGCATGCTTTTCACAGCATTTAACTTCCACCTCATCTGAACCTCTTACATTTGATGAATATATCAGCACTGCTTTCCCCACAGAACCCGAAAGTTAATTTATAAAACAGTAAGGCTTAAAGAGCTCCCATTCTAGTGCCATAAAATAATATTATAGTAGAGTCCAAGTGTTGCTGTTTACATATGTCATAACTTGATTCACATTACAAAGTAAAGATGCAAAGGACAGAATACCTGAACAGGTTACTGTTGTCGTGATAATTTGGTGGTTTTGGTAAAAAAACAAAACAAAACACAACACACTTTTACAGGTATAAAGCCTTTTCTTTTAAATATAGTCTTGCAAATGTAAAAACAAAAGTAATGCAAGTCACACCAAATAAGACACAGGAGTGCATTAGAAACACCTATCTTACAGGGAAAGGCTGAGGGACTTGGGTCTACTCATCTACATATTCAATCCCAGTGATCACTTTAAAATAAAACAAAACAAAACAAAGAAAAAAAAACCAAAACAAAAAAATCCATATTCCTTCACTGCCATTAAAACTTGGGTTTAAATTCTTCCTGCCCACACTTTTGCTGCATGTTGGCTACTACTTGGCAGAAACATATCCTACCACGTAATGTAGCAGGGGGTTCAGTTACTTGTTTTCAGGAGTACAGGCAGGCTGGACTTCAAATTTGAAAAGTCAGATTAAGATACCTGCAGAGCACAGGTTCACTTGCAGGACTCCACTTTTTCTTATTTAGTGTGTACTATTACAGCACAAAATTGAAGTGATCCTCTTTTTCTAGACACTTTCATCTTCACTACAACCTAGCACTAAATGCCAGATGTGATGTAGCAAGTTTTTGAAGCCCTGTAATGCAAAGCTATAACTGTACTATCCTAACTGAATGCCACTTGGGCATCTCTGAGCCTAAGACATATTGAGGATCACAACTATAATCCAGAATGAATTCTGTGCAACACATCAAGTTTTTAATGCTTCTAAAGAAAACATAGCACTACTTAAATTAAGAAGAAAGTGGCTACAGTCTTGGACAAGAAAAATAATGCATACCATCAGCACACTATATACAGAAACCAATTAAGAGCTGGAAAAAATTTGACCCACATGTATAAAGATATTGGCTAATGCTCAATCCCCATTCGATCTCAGCAGCTGGGCTTGCATTAGGAACAGCAAGGCAGCAATCACACACTGCTCAGTAAATTTCACCAAAGTAACACATACATCACTGTCCAGTCTCATCTCCCAGTTGCTCCTCAAGTCAAGCAATTCTTTTTTAACAGAGAATTTGTCTTTATTCTGCTGCTTGTTTTTTCTTATAAGCTCATTTTTCCCCTTTCTCTCTGCATGTATGTGCTGAGATTTCAGGATATGGAGATACAGGCAGGCACAGAGAACCTTTTATACAAAACCGATGATAGAAAACTGAAGCTCTGACTATTGTCATGATACAAAGTGATCACGATGAATTTTAAAAGTTTTATTTATTACTGCTACAATGCTTCTTTGCTTTCACATTCCGGCTATAATCAGAAGTGGAAATGACTGAAGAAAGGGTGTTTTTTTAACACCATTAATTTTTAGCCAGAACAGAAGCAGGAAGTACTGGAAGTTTCACAGGAAAGCTGGTCAGTTTAGTTTTATTGCTGGAAGCTACCCCAACATTCAACATTTGAATACAGAATAGATATGAATCTCTAAAAATGAAGGTTCACGTGCAGCAAAACCAGAGCAACATGTGAATGGCTGCTGTTATCAAACAACTTTAACTACCATCACACCAAGTTCACCACATGTATGTATTCTGGTGTGATGTTTCATTAAATAAAACAATAAAGCCTTGGTTACTCAGGATAGGGACTACTCATTTTGAGTTTGAAAAGACATTGTAGGTCATTAAAAATTAATACAGAACTATCCCTCAGCGTTTATGAAAAATTTGACTACTACACAGAAAATCTTGGAAAGCTGTACTTCAAAGCAAATGCTTTTCAGTTACGTACCTAGAGATATGGAAATCATCACAATCCATTTTGGATGGGGGTGGTGGAAAATCAGCTGGAAACTGGAGCTGAGCCCCCTCCTTGTGCGGTTCTGAGCACCCACCAGCACCTCACTGCACATTGAGACCCTCCTCTCCAAAAGTTTTAACTACTATAGAGGAATCAAACAAACGCTTTCATTGTTACTGCTTACTGTTAATGCCAAACAGTGTTTTTTTAAAAAAAAGTTCACAGGCTATGCATGTGTATATAAGAGGTGGGCTAAAAAAATGAAAGGAAATAGAGTTCTCATGTCTGAGTCACTAGAGTTGGTGTGTTTCTTGGCATAAAGCTAAATAAGGAGGGGAAAGGAACAAGAAAAGCTGGAAGACGAGGCTGGAACACATTCAAGTTTTTCATGGTTCTAAAGCAACTGACATTCACTAGCCAAAAAAGAAAACATTTCATATTATTTCAGCCAAAATGTTGGGGTTTTTTCCCCCCCTAATTCTTAAATAGCTGTAGTTACTAAGGCAAGGCTCTTTCTTATTCACCCGAACTACCCTCCATCCTTTGAGCTCGTGCATCAGGCATAAGACTATCAATGTGGATATATTCTACAAAACAAATTAAATATAAAAAAGAACCCACAGTGGACTGTTCTGTGAAGGCCACCAGTAACCACTACACAAGCCCAAACTTACCACCACGTCAAGTAACCCTGGTCAACTATGACACACACACTGGTGGCAAAGATAGCAACTTGACATTCAGTAATTCCTGAAGTTCAGAAGTTCCTGAAGGTCTTTGTGTCACCTACCCAACCCAGGAGGAGGGAAACAAGGACTGCCAGGCAAACCTCCCCAGGCAGCACAGGCTTGATGAGACGAGCAAACGATGGACAAGCGGTGGGACCCACACATACCCAACCCTGGTTAGGAGACCAGCAGCAGTGGTGAGAACAAAGGCTCCACGAGCACAGCCACAAAGACGTGCAGCAGGTTGTTCCCCACATCCTTGTGTTTTAAAGTATTTCATAGTCCAACTAATTGAAAGGAAGGCTGCAGTAAGGAGAGATGAAAGCAGATACGATTTCTGATGTAAAGCAGTATCTGATAGGACTGTGAGGAGTTTGAAGAGCAAATTAAGCGACATGGATGGGCAAGAAACGTAACAATGCAATTCAGTATTAACAAATGCACACCGAATGCAAACTTTTCAAGGATTTTTAACTAAACCATTAATTAATGGCTCTAGAAATGGACTTCGAACAGCTCAGTGGAAGTTCCCGCTCAACACGCAACTGTGGTTAAAAAAAAGACCAAGAAAAACCAAAACACAACAACAACGACAAAAAACAGAACCACAAATTCCATAGCCTTGCATGAACAGAATTGACATGATGAATAACACTGGTCTAATAAATGTCGTCTAGAAAACAACAGTGCAGACTTGTCTAAAATAACAAGCTGTGCTAGCCACTCCACAAGATGCAGCCACACCAGCCAGGGTTAACTCTTTCAGAAGGAGGTAACGTGTCTGACTCTGGGAACAGAAAAGCCCTCCAAACAGGTTGTCTTCCTGCAACAATCCTAATCTGCTGAAACACACCCAAGTACGAGAACACAGAAAATTATCTGGAACAGGAAATCTGGCAGTTTCTGTCTGCGTATACAAGATGGGGTGTGTGTATAAATACAAACTAAAATTAATTCCTGCAGGAAGCCACAGAAGTCAAGTATGGTATGTTTCACGTGAGGGCCACGACAAGGGACAGTTGTTCTATTTACACAAGGTGTATGACTAAGATCCATTTATTAACAACCTCTACTCTACTCTACTACATGACCATGGTAAAAGGCATGGCTCTACCTCTACTACAGACCATGATAAAACAACACTAGGAGAGATTCTCTCATAAAAACCAGAGATGCTCCTATGCTTTTTTCTCTGGAAACATACAGCACTGCCACCTTGTAGGAAGGACATTGGAAAGAGGGACACAAGATCTGATCCATCCTGACAATGCCCACAGCACACCATCTATCTGGCACAGATGAAGCTCACTCCACCGTGGGTCTGGCTCTGGTACCAGTCAAAAGGAGCCTGCAGAGGAACAGCAGCTCCTGCTGAAGCTAGGTCAGGCTTTAAAATGAAAGAGGGTATATTTAGATTGGACATAAGGAAGACATTTTTATGATGAGGGTGGCGAGACAGTGGAAGAGGTTGCCCAGAGAAGTTGTGAATATCCCACCACTGGAAGGGTTCATGATCTGGTTGGATGAAGCTTTGAGCAGCCTGATGGAGCGAAAGTTGTCCCTGCCAGATGTCCCACCTAGCAGGGAGGATTGTTGGACTAGACAGTCTTAAGAAGTCCCTTTCCAATCCAATCCAAGCCATCCTAAGATTCCATGATTCTGCCTGCCCTATAATCTCATCTCTGCCCTTCCTGGATATCAGCCACACAAAGCCAGCCTAGTTGGGAAAATAAGCACCAACCACATAGTGCCACGAGCCACAGAGATACAGGATACAAAAAGACGACCATACAGGCAACTGAATGGCCTCTGATCCTCCTGCAAGTGGGAATGATAGCCCCACATGAATGGTACACAGGGGCTGCTCAGAGAAAGGCTTAATTCAGGAAGGGAGAGCAGCTCTCTTCCAAATGCCCTCTGATCTCAGACTCACGTCTTACATAGCCCTGGAACATCGACTCTGATGACACTGGTGCATTTTCCATCTGGAGATTTGTCAGACCTTTTTGGAAGCCATCTACCCCAGCCACAGAGCTCTCTTTCTCCTCTCATTGCTCCACACAAGAATAGACACAACAGGACCCACTCCATAAATTGTGTGAATTTTAAACTGTTTCAGAAACTGCATATTCAACATCTGGGAACACACACATTCCTTAATTTTCTCAGTACTGGATGTGCTGCTAACGATTTTCCAATCCCTTCACCTCAGGAAGCACATATTCAGTCACATGAGGGAAAGGATCTGTTTTCTCAGAGAACGCATGTCCTAGCTTGAAGCTCAGATAAATCAATAGCCCTTAGATTAAAGCATCTTGCTGCCTTCATGACAAGTCCAGAATTTCTTTCCAACTGAAGAGAAATAACATTATTAGGTTTTTTTCTGCCATTTTGTAAGCCAGGTAAACGTGATTAATTTGTATTCAGAATTAACTAAGTGGTCTTTAGAGACCACTGAGATTTGCCACACCATCTGCCCTTCTACACTAGGAGAGTGACAGGTCTTGTTGTCCAAGTCACAGTTTTTCCAGGACATTAGCTCCTCCAGTGGGCAAACTCTTCCAGCTTGTCCAAATCCCACCTTCTCCACAGGGCCTCTTTTTAAAAGTCCCTTTGTCCCAAGATACAGACCCAGGTAAAGTAACCCATTCCAGTGTAAGCATGCCCATTCACTTACTCTCCCTACTGAAGGCACAGCCGTCATCTCTACCCAAATGGAAGATGAGGTCCAGGTTCTCTCTCTCTCCCAATGTCAGCATCATTGAAACAAAGTACTTAAACGTGATGAAAGCAACTTCATACTTGGGAAAAAGCTCGATGGTTACCTTCCAATTATCCAGAAACAGTGTGGAAGCTTGTATTTTCCATTACAACAGAGTGAAAGTCCCCTTTACACAGCAATTCCACAGTGGCAGCGCTTGCAGTGGAAGAGGGGAGAACTAGGACCACTTGTCCCCTCACATGAAGACGCTGAGGGCCCAACCTCTCAGAGGAAAGCCCCTGCCATGAGGCAGTTGCCTTCTGCAGATGCTGGGAGCCAACGCTCCCCCTTCAGACAAGAGTCATGCTGTGCAGGAAGGGCTCCATCAGAGAAGGTTAATAGGCAGGGATTGCGTTAGGTGTTCATATACTAACCCAGCAAGTCAACAGCAGATTTTTCTCAGCTGTGCCTTCCAGCACACATTGCTCAATGAAACAAACACTAACATCTAGAGGAGTTGTTGCATTTGTTAACCCCTGCAGACTCACGACAATCATAACTGGGCAGTCTAACTGCTCAGAAGATTATTTCAGTGATTCGACAGCACCGCAATACAAATATAGGTACTGGTATACAGTGGGCTGCAAAGCACTAAAAATTAAGACCTAATTAAGTTATACATTTGTGCATCATTGCCCTCTCTATTAGAGTTTGGAAAATTGAAGGCAACATGCTATTATACATCATGTACTATTATTCACATAAGTGCTTAAATTACAGTTTGGGAGATACTAGTTATGTGCTTATTAAAAAGCCATTTAATTCATCATATAATACACAGACTTCTTTCGAAATTGAAACAGGAAACATGAAAGCAACATCTGAATAGCAAGTCTCAATCAAAAATTATTTCTGCTGCCATAACAACAGTTTTTCCCTCCAGATTCTGGTCTCCCCTCTCACGCTGAGCAGCAGCAGGGGCTGGAGGAGAGTTTCTGAAGTCTGATTCGTGCTATTTGTATTTACCTTCTTTAAACTACACCACCAAAAAAACCCAAACTAAAACAAAAACAACATAAAAAAAGAAACCAAAAAAACCCCACAAAGGTGTGCTGACTACAAACTGTGAGAAGTATTCACAAGTCCTCAGAAAGCTGTATAAAATTGCTGATAGAAACCAAATAAGAACAAAGTTAAAGGACCTGCATAAATTGGGCTTAGTCTGAATGTTTAGCTGAATGTTTAGGCCAAAGGTTTTGAGGGCACAAGAGGGAGGTAAACATCCATATTGGATGGAGCAGGGCTGTAGGACTGGTTATTTTAGAAGCAGAAGACATCCTCAGATGTGCAAAGAATGGTTAGACGTGGGGATACAACCAGTTTAGACTTTGCAGCAGATGCAGTGGAAGCCTTGGCTCAGCTTGTGCACACACAGACAAAGATGCTGAGTAGCCGTCAATCACAAGGCCCTCAACAAAGCCCTGCTGATGTTTCACACCCAGATATTGCCTTTTGTTTCTCTTCCTCATCCTTTTCACCTTGTGCCTAATCGATTACAAGCTTGGCTGGCACTAGGATTTGTTCAGTTTCACAGTTCACTGGTAAGGAGGGGAGCCCTGAGGAGGGTCAATGGCAGTGCTGGTGGCCATACCGAGCTGTCTCCCCCCAGCTGGGGTGGCAGCACCCCACCAGCCCCATCTCCAGCAGCAAAGCATGCCCAGAAACCCATGCCAGAGCCTCAAAGCACCCAATCAGCTGCTTTTCAATAAAACTCTTCCCATCCTGTGAACGCTAACTCCCAAAACCCAAATTCAGGGGTTTATCAGCTAAGCTTTTCAGAAGCTGTTTAATGTCAGAAATAGCTTTCTAAGCGCTCCCTCCTTTCTCCCTCAAAGGATTTCACAGAGCATCGGGAAGACAGAAGAAAACTTCCTCTCAGAATTAGAAGTATTTTCAAGTGTAAATATATATTCAAAACAGGCTAAAATATTCAAAAGAAGTCCTAAACTGTGGTTTGTTTCATGTGAAGGAATTTATGTGCCTTTATCATTGAAACCGCAGCTGTTAAGTTAAAATGGTGTCTGATTTTTCATTTTTTATCTCACCATTATTCCTTCAACAGTAATTCCCATTAACCACAGCATATCTTTCATCTTAACAGTTGGTAAGATTTTCTGAAGTACTACTTTATACAACTTGAGCTAAGAAGGCTATTACCATCTTCACGGCAGAGACAGATAAACTACAGCTGCCCAACACTGCACAATACTGAAGTCACACAAGGAACATCTTTCCCAAATTATCCTTTTAACCATTAAATATGTGTGTCCTCAGTTAAAAACCACCAAGCAGAACAGAGTTCTCCTCCATAACAAGCTTCAACAACCAAGGATGCCACACACAGCTGTTGTAATGGTAAGAGATGGCACCAAGTGACAGCATGTTATCCTTCATTTGACTTCTCCATGTACTCTTACCACTTGCTCTCAATGACGTGGGGCTCAAGTTCTTGAAAAAGAGCACAAATCTAAAATTACATCCTGCACTTAGCCTGAATGGGGTCTTTGAAGGTTTCCAAGTCAGACTTCCTTTGGATTCAACAATGAGCTCTTGGAAGAGCTAACAGCAGCACCTTTCTGGTATCCTTGCAGATGGGATGGCCATACCTACAGCTAATGCCCAAGCCATCACTTTATGATCTCCCCAAGTTTCTCTGCCTTAGATCTTCAGCAAAGGATTTAAAAAACTGAAAAAGTCTGGAAAGAAATGGAACAGAAAAAGCAGCTAAAAAATTCCTTTCCATTTTTCTTCCCTTTTGTTTTGATCTGTCTTGCTGGAAGTTAATTTAAAACTAAGACTGCACTTTTCAAGGCACAAAAACCCCACAGGATAAACAAAGAGAACTTTTACATGAAGGAAGGAAAGAATTTGGAACAGAATATCTCAATATTAATGCTTTTAAAGAACTGAGCAGGAAATTCACAAAAAGCAATCCTTAGCCACAAACATTTGGTGGTTTTCATTTAAATGCACTGGTGTATCCCAACTGTGACTGAACTTCTAACTGCACATGTTTAAGGCATAAGGTAAATTCAGAGAAGCAGCTTCTTTTTACTCAAGAACACCCAGAAACTTACATTTTCAAGAAAGTCTCCTCATTTCAACTGAGAGAGCCACCACTCACAGCACCAGGGAACGCTTCTCCAGCACAGCCTCTCACGTCGATAATGAGCCAGTTGGGCTTTCCCCTCCTCGCTGGCCAAAGTGATACCTGCTGGGAGAAGAGGAGGATGAAACACGTAAGTAACTTCAAGCAGGTTCTAGATAGCTACTTCCTACACAACTCTTTCTGGTTTTCTCCCCACGGTGAGGCACCTAAAGGCCCTCTGGAAAAACAAAACACCCCAGCAACGGGAGTTGGGTGCCCAAGGCGACTGGATGTGTTAGCAAACCCTGCCAGGAGCATAACCCCGCTGTAAAATTTGGCTGCCCTGACAAGAAAAAGCAGAAATACTCCTGAGCACATGCTATTCAAAGACTGTGCCAGCTTAGGCTGCCAGGCTGCTAATTCTTGTTTTTCTAATTTTTTTTTTTTTAAAAACAATCTGTTGGCTAGTCTTTCAAGGAGAAACAGCGTGGCACTGACTCGAGGTCATTTATGCAGACTTTTCTTGTCTCAACCATTTATAATAAAGGAAGAGCTGAGCCCCAAGTAAACGAAGGGCCAGCCAGAAGAATGTCCTTTATGCCAGTTCCTGGATGTCACACGATCCCTGAGGCTGTACCTACCGCGCCAGTTGCCATCTCCGTGACCAAATGCCAACTTGCAGCTGGCACTCAGAACACCAGAGCAAACAACCATGGTGGAGAAGCCTCCCCCTAGGCGATGGAAAAGCAAGGCCTTAGGGACACCTACATCCCAAATCTATGACAGTAAGAAAAGACAGATGCATATCTATTTTACTGTCAACGACACAACGTTTCTCAAGCCACCTCCCTCCACTTCTTCCTCCAAAACCCACTGTCACAGTTACCAAATATTTAACATACGCAGGAATCCTTACATAAGGTAGACATTAGAGCACATCTGAAATTCCTCAGCACTGCCAACATAGACAGATCCCTTCGTGATGAAGCACAGTGAGGTTCCACAGGGAACTGAAGGCCACAGGGACCTTCATGGCACAAATCCACATCACCCACACTACCCTCCTCTGGTGTCTTGCAACACGGTTGCCTTAGCAACACAAATCACCTTATTGGTCATTAAACACTATTCTTTCACATAACATTAAAACTGTTCCACAGTAAAGTGTTTTTCTAAATACAATGCCTTCCTTAAACAACACTAAAATCACTACTTAAGTTAGGCAGCTCGATATGACCAGGGGTTTGAAAAGAAAATTGAAAGAATTTAGCAGCAACCTTTAATTACTTGGATTTGGGGGGGAAAAAATAAAAAATAACCACCAAAAACCAAAACCCTAGAAAACAACCACCAAAAAAAACCCAAGCAGAACTCATCAGCCACATTGACCTTTCCCATCCGTTTGAACTTAGAGGAAATGATTGTACAGCAGGAAAGGTTTTATTAATCTTTCTCTGTATTTCTGGTCACACAGGGACACGAGCAACGCTACTGCAGGTTACCCATGGGGGAGGGAAGTGTTCTGTCCTGATCACAGTTAAAAGGTACCTCTGTACAGAAAAACCTCAAATAACACAGCAAGTTTACATTTTCCTTGGCAGGGAGTAGAACACGAGAAGGGAGATGGAGGAGAAATGTTTATGGTCCAGCCCATCAAGGCAGATTGAAAACAGGACAAAGTGGCACACGTGCTTATGCCTCCTCTGCCCTGTGCCACAGATTCGCTGATTCTGCCCCCCTTGAATCACGTACAAAACTCATTAGGAACCTTCTACTGCTTCAAGGCAAAGCCATGCACTTTCCCAACTCTGCTCTGTATCAAACCCACTGCAGCCAGTAAGTGATGGCTAAACACTCCTGAGCCCAAACACAGCTGCCCTCCTTCACAACACACTGCAGACTGGTTTGGGAAAGAAAAAAAAGTCAATAAATCCTTCGCTTTGGGTAGTTTTACTTTGTGCTTTGCAGCTTCTTTACATATATATATATATACACACATACATATAAGGACACACTACTTACCAAGAGCAAGCGTTTTCAACTAAAGAATATCTTGACCTCAATATTTCACCAGTCTACTTCAGCCTCCAGTTTCTCCTCATCAGACAAGTAGTTCCTCTTGGTTCTTGTATATATATCAATTTTTAAAAAGAACCAGCTGAACCATTAGGGCTAAAAGCTCACATCTGAAAAACAATATACTGAAACTACAAAGGTCACGCTGTCTGCCAGGAAAGAGCATCCGAAACGCACTCCAACTTGGCTGGACCCGAGACATGTCAGCCTAAAACTAGACCCAGCTGAGAGTCAGAGACTTCAAGCAAAAGCAAATCTGTCTCTGGCTTGAGTTCTTCAGGATGCAAATGACCCAATGTCGAGACGTTGCAGCATTTGGGGAAGAAGAAATAAATTAATACGAATTCATAAATTCATATGAGCAAAGCAACATGCCTTTCAAATATGATTCAGGCCCCACTTTTAACAGAGGGAAGAATTTCATCCCGTTAGCATCAGCAGGTCAAAAATCAAAGTTCTGCAAGCATTACAGTACTGCTTAAAATACAAAAGCAAAGCTGAAGAATCAGGTATTGCTATGCAAAAAGGACAAAATATTTCTCTAGCAAGTAGAAATGTTTCCTCAGAACCTCAAAATCCCTGTCACAACCTAATAGCATTACCCCAAGCCATTCAGACACAAAGTTCTTTGAGGAAGTTGGAAACAACATCTTTCTTGGAGTTAAGTATATGCAAAATGCCATATTTAAGTCCTGACCACAAGTGACACAAAATTAGCACTCCTCACAATGAGTCCCAGCTTACTC
Source organism: Thinocorus orbignyianus (assembly GCA_013400375.1). Lineage (NCBI taxonomy): Eukaryota > Metazoa > Chordata > Aves > Ciconiiformes > Thinocoridae > Thinocorus > Thinocorus orbignyianus. The sequence continues at coordinate 996,235 of VXBW01006803.1, forward strand.
ACCCCAATTCCAACAGGTTACTTAGAAGAAGCATACCATGCAACACTAACAAAGGTGGCAAATGCCTTCTTTAAGAGAAGAAAAGCCTTTTTCCTCCACTGCTCTAACACAGGACAATGTTCACCACCCACCTAAAAGGTTCACCAATGGCTCTCTATAAAAGTCCTCAAATTCACAGATTCATAGAATGGTTAGAGTTGGAAGGAACCTTAAAGATCATCAAGTTCCAACCCCCCTGCCATGGGCAAGGACACCTCTCCCTAGAGCAGGTTGCTCAAAGCCCCATCCAACCTGGCCTTAAACACTTCCAGGGGTGGGGCAGCCACAGCTTCCCTGGGCAACCTGTTCCAGTGCCTCACTACCCTCACAGGAAAGAACTTCTTCCTAATATCTAATCTAAATCTCCCCTCTTCCAATTTAAAACCATTACCCCTCGTCCTATCACTAGACTTCCTGACAAAGAGTCCGTCCCCAGCTCTCCTGTAGGCTCCCTTCAGATACTGGAAGGCTGCTATCAGGTCTCCCCGGAGCCTTCTCTTCTGCTGCCATGAAGATTTTCAGTGCAGTAGTGCCTTTAGGGAGGTCATCCCTCAACCCTGCTCTAATGTCCTCCCTCTCTACCCTACAGAGCTACACTCATTTGCTGTGCAGGTCTGCAAGGACCAAGAACAGACACTGCTGGGATCATTGCTCCCTGTCTTTACGGGATAGGGATGGAACAGGCAGCTCCCAACCCACCAGCCACAAACTGGGGAAGGCTGGTAGCACAGAACTCCCAACACTGTTCCAAGGGCTGCTCACCCTTCCCCAGCACTACAATCAAACATACAATCACTTACCCATAGCAGGGGTACGCTGGCATTTAGAAATAGAAAATCATTGAGGGGAGATGGTGTTTGGTATTTGTAAGTCAGACAAATATAAACCAAATAATAAATATAAACACAAACTAAGCCCCAAACCTGGGGGGCTTCAGGTTACACAAGACTATAAACTAAATTCAGACAACCATAGCATTTAATTAATAGTAACATATTATGCAACCTTCTGTATTTAACATACCGTTTTCATAATTATGTATGCAGCAAAATCCTTGCCAAAGACTTTGCAGCAAGCAGAGAAAAATCAAAACTCTACTGCTGCTTTTTGAATCCACCTCCTGGTGAGATCCAAGAGACCAAATAGCAAGCTGTACCCACAGCCTGGGAAACCAGAGGGCCACGAGTGCTCCCAAGCCCAGCAGCTATAGAGCCCTTTTCCCCTTTCGCAGGCTGAGTAAGGCAGCCCAGTCACCCTTAGTGCCACTTCCAAAGACAATCAGTAACATCTGGTTTCAATTTGCTTTTCCAGAGCCATGAGCACATAGAAAAGCAATGTACGACTTCAGAAAGCATCATAGAGAAAGGCAAACTGAGGCAGAGCTGGAAAGGAAAACTGGGAAAGACAAGAGAAAATGAGAGATAAGAAATCCCAGCGTAGCCCCCGCTAAAATGCTGGGTATCACTTGGGGCAAAGCCAACGTTTGTGTTCAGAATGAGGAGCCTCTTATACCGAGCTGGGTTTCAAATTATCTTTCTCACTCCTCATTATCAAAATGATTAATGTCTTCCTAGACAAGGCTTCTACAGTACACTGTGTAATGGCTTGTTGTATCTACACATCTACAACATCCCATTTAATACCAGCAAGATGACCACCTGTTTTGCTCGCTCCTAACTTCTGGTTGCCAAAGCTTTTGTGGCAATATCTCCTCACCAGTCTTGGGGTCTCCTCTGCTCTTCTGATATCTCCCCTTTAGCCAGACCCTTAAACTGCTTCGTAACTTTAACAACCTGCTCCTCTAGTTTAAAGTTCCCACTTCATGCCATGATAAATCTTTTATTAAAGACCACATAAAAATCAATATATTTATCCTAACACACATTTTAAGGTGGTAAAAAACCAAAAAGGTAATTTACTCTGGCACAGTCTACATATGGATAAACTTACACTGCATTTTGTCCCATTTTCCATTCACAGTTTTAATTACTCTTTGCTTTAATATTTGTTTTAAAACTTTACATATCAAAAGACTGACTGTTTCTTCTGTAAATACACAACACTGCGCTTCAAATGCACCAGAGCTGTTACCAATTAGGAAAATAAATAATAACTTTTGCACATGTTCATATTTTATTAGAACCAAACCCAAGAAATATGCAAAGAATGAAAACACAGTACTTCAGTGCTCATGGTAGAAGTTTAAAATCCTTTTCAACAAAAAGAAAAAAAACAACCACCAAAAATCCATGAAGTTCTCTTTCACTACAAACAGGGTTGATGTGTATGTAGAAAATAAACAATATGTGTAGTCACCCAGGAAAGTAAAAGCTTTTTCTACAGCTTCTGGTTCACTTACTCCAAGAAGTAGCAGTCTGTTGAGAAACAGGAATCCAGCGTTTATTTTCCCTCCCACTAGGAACAACAACCCCAAGAAAACCCATGTCTTCCTTACGAAAACGTACCCATTAATTTCTCTTTTTTATACGATACCTAATCCAGAGCAATGGCATTCCCACCCCTGTAACCAACACCAGCACCCACCGATGCTGGGAATTAGCCAAGTGACTAATTGCAGGCAAGTGTGATTGTGCCACAAGCCTTGGGAAGAGGCACTAAGCCGCTCCGTGCCGGGGAAGGGACACAGGAGACCTTCCAGTCAGTGGGTCAGTGGCACGCAGGGCTATTCCTCAGCATTATCCCACACAGCTGTCCCGGGTCACACAAGCATACATTTGTACAAAGGGGCCGCTGACATGAAAATAAGCCACCAAATTCAAGCCAATTTAGATTATCTGAGAGCATGAGAATGAATTCACTGGGGTAAAACTCTGCTGGTTATGTATTCCAAGTTTATTTGGAGCGGCAATTAATGCTCTGGATGCCGAAGACTTCCATGAACATGCCAGTCTTCATGGCAGTCACTCAAAAAGTCACAGAAGAAAATCCCAAGTATTATTCTCACTCCGCCTGCCGGGATGCCCAGGCAGTGTGTAATAACCCTTTCACACCACTGAGAAGTGCAGCACACACGTAATTAGACCACCAGAGTTCTTTAATAACACTACTATGATCTCAAATTTGGTGGCTGGCCACAGCCTAACAAAACAGAAGCGCAACCAGTGATTTAGCAGGATACAGACTGAAAGCAAGATTGGTTTTCTCTAGAGACAGAGGGACATAAATGATAACAATGACAGTGAATATTCAGGCAAACAGATCCTATCTGGTAAAAGCAACCTGCAAGAGTCTAGTATACTATCATCACTCCCAGCTTTTATTTTTATCTTACAAAAAAAAGAAAGAATTGACATGGGGCCTTTGTATCGCCAATGGCCCTACTCAGAAAAAGAAATAGGTAATTATTCCTTACTAAAAAATACACTCGTTTTCACTTTGGGGGCGTGGGGGGGAAATCAACAACTGGGAACACCCCCTTTCTTACCGTTCTTTTTAAGGCATTTTGGGGTGACAATTCTTTTGATTCAGATAGGGTACCAGAGACCCACAGAAGCAAACAAGGTGCACAGACCCATGCCCCCAAGTCCAGACATCTCAGCTCAAACACACCTAGAATAAGTTTCACCGAAATACCCTTCTCTGCCCTCACAAGGTGGGCCACCAGTCAATTATTATCTCACAGGAATAAAATCCAAAATGCGTTGCATGCCTGAATGGTGGCAACCACAGGCCTCCTCTGACAACACGATCATCACTAACATGCAACTTGCATCCAGAGTTTTCATAAATAGATACTCACATCTCCCAGTCAGTACACTGGGGGACGTTCCTTCTTCTTTGCACCCACCATGCAGGGTTTCCTCAAGTGTGAAGCCAGCCTTGTTGCCACACCTTGTCATCACTGAGGATGGTACGATTTCATCTGTGATGCCAGGGAGAGGTCTAACATCACACACCACCTAACTCATGACTGCATGAGGCACCGTAAGAGACAAGGGAGCTGAGGCCATCAGGTAGACATCTGGGCAGCTCTGACCTCAGCTGGCTACTTTTGCACTTCTCCAGTTCTCCAAGTTGCTTTTATTATTCGGGTCACATCTCTGAGCAACCTAACCGTGATTGTCAGAATACACTGTAGAAGCAATGAAACTTTCAAGGACAGCTTGAGGACACTGTAAACCCCATCAGTGGCAGGACCCAAACACAGTACCTGCCTCCGTAATTTTATTTAGGATGTGAGACAAAGAAGTCCAGACTTGCTGATCTTCCTTTTCTCCTTCCACAGGGGTCTGCATTTTATTTCTGAAGACAAAACTTTTCATTTCTAACATATATGAAGTGTTTACACTTGCATGACTCATTGTGGGAAGGACAGCATAGAAAGAGTAACTGGGTGAAGGGAGCAATTATCAAAAGTTAGATTAACATGGAAAAATCCATGTGACAACAGGAAAAACAGCAGATCTAAAAATTCCTGTTGGCATGCCATTTCTTAACTTTGGATTTAAAGCATCTAATTACACGCTGTAAACCCCATGCAAACACGACAAAGACTTCACTCTTTATCTTTGGTTTTAAGGAAAAGATTGTCTTAAACACAGAAATTGTTACCCCATGAAATAGCAATGAGCATAGGAAGGAAATGAGCATGTAAGAGTCTTCTAAGACTGCTGCTGTTCAGAAGCAAGAAAGCAAGTTTCCTGATCTCTGCTCTTTCAATGAGCTGTGCTTCTACAATAACAGTTCAATTTCTGAAGCCACCTCTGGTGTCTCTTAAGATAACAGCTCTAGAGTTAGACTTCCCAATAGAGTTGCCTTTTTTTTTTTTAAATACCTGCTCCTCATCGGAGGGGATCAAACCCACACCATTATTCACTACAGTGTTTTCCTCTGTCAGCCTTCAGCAGCCACTCAGTAAAACCAATCTGCTCCAGCTGCATTACTCTCACCTTGTAAAAATGGAGAGGTTCTCCATGACTGAAGTTCCTTTAAAGGAACTGTTTTGCTTTAAGTTTAAGCGTTTTATCGAGCTTAAGATACTCTGGTGCTTTTTAGTTATGGCCAACAACTACAAAAGCATCCATTTTGAAAGTTCCAATAATTTTACTACCTCTGATTATACTGACCTCCAGAAGAGCCAAGTGTTCCTGTGTGCACTGCTCTGCTTGAAAGAAAAGGTTCTTTCACCCACAGCTTTGGAGAGAGGCAGCAACACATCCGCGAGCCTGCCACATCCAACTGACAGCCCTTTGGGAAAAGCCAGTTTTTACTTGTCCATTTGAACCGCCCAGCTGTGCCCATTTGACAAGCTTTGAACGGGGTCTCTCAAGGCCTTTTAAAATTTCCTGCTGGGCTGTGAAAGCATTTGAGTCAGCTTGTGCTTCTGAACCTGAAATAACAAGAGCTACAGACACCGCTACATTAGGAACGGCCAAGAAAATACACAGGAACATACAGGCTGAGTGTGAAACTCCTAGACCTAGACTTCAGTTTCTGTGAAACAGAAACATGTTTATTCTCAGATTCAGGTACTTTCAGAATCTTTCAGGACAAACCCAGGCCTGCCCCTAAAACAGAGAAAGGGAGGGAAAAAAAGAAGCCTAGAAAACATTTTTAAGTGAGTTTGTATTGTATCTGGTACAGAGCATGCCCGCTGCTCCAGAAAGGAATTTTATTTCAAGGTTAGTGCCTAATTCCGTGTAAGTGACTTAGGCTTATTTTACTGCTGCATTTTGCAGCCCATTTCATCATCTAACTCCTCTGTGTAATTAAAATTCCTCTTCATCTATTTATGTTCTGGTTCCTGCCTCCACCTGAGCCCTCTGGCAAGTGCTTTTCCTGAGCCAGCCTTTAGGAGCATCAGTATCTTCATTTTGGAATCACTGGCTGCATGCGTCACTCCTTATAGCATTTCCTATGTCAGTTTTTAAAATCTACAGAAATTCATCTCAATTCTCTACCATGATGGATCTACAATTTCCACACCTCCCTTTAACTGACCTTCTACAAGCAGGCTTCATGCAACATGCTGGTACAGCAGGGTATTTAGCCACACCAAAAACATTTTCTTGCAATCTCAGTTCACAGAGCAAAGTGGGGAAAAACCCAGTTCCCAACTCAACCCCTGAGCTGCCCACTTGAGGACGTTCTCAAGCACCCACACTCAGCAGCAGGGGAAACTCAGGACGTGCTCACATCATGTGCCAAGCAAGAACGTCCCGTGAAGGCTTGATGCCATTGCACTGCAGGTATCAAGGGAGCACAGAGGGCCAGCATCTACCCCTTCAGTCCCAGAGAACTAATGAGGCTCCTACAAACATCAGCATCCCATGAATTTTCCATCCCTGTACAGCAGCAAAAGCATGATAGGCAGCAGGAGCTCAGCACTGGCTAAGTTTGGACTGGGATCAGCCACTCACCATCTCCCCAGTCAGCTCCACACCATCCGCTCCTGGTTTTACCACCAGCGTGTTGTGTGGGTTAGTAAGTCTTATTTTAAACCTTGGCACACACGTTACTTAAATAATCCACAGATTTAAAACATCCTCAGGACTTACAGAGATGAACCTTAACAGCTTTCTGGGAGTAATAGGATTTATCGGGCCAAAAATTAAGGGGTTACAAACTCAAACTTCTGATTTATAGCAGAAGTTCATATTTTTTTAAATTAAGTCCTAGTGCAAACTGGAATACTGTCAACCAGATCGAGTGTTATTTTTTCCAGCTCTATATTTACACTTCAAGGATTATGCAGAAGCACAGAGCAGAAGCAGAAAAGCAGGCCAAATGCCTCAACATAAACCTTTTGGGGAAGGTTCAGAGAAGCTTGGTTATCTGTCTTCAAATGGGTTTTCAAAGTAGCATAGATCTAGACATCCAGGAGAACTCAAGGAAGGAGGATTCAAGCTTTAAATTTAGGGAAGAAAATCATTTTACCTTGCACATGCACAAAAACTCGGACAAACATTGCCAGGAAGGCGAATTTCTCTTCTGCCGTGGAAGGAGGCGAAGCCAAAGAATTTCAGCCTCACCCATGGAAAATTAGCTATTTATTTTGCATAAATCCCACAAAATGTTTTCCGCACAGCTAGTGCTCCTACCTGCTGGTTTAGCAGCAGCAGAGCAAAGGGCTGTGCTGCAGGATGGCAAGCAGCCAGCCACTGATTCCTGTGTCTCTTCAGAGACCAGGAGGGTAGGTCTGCTCATTAAAGACGCTGGGTTACTGCAGGGCAAGGACAGAGGCAGCTCTGGGCTGCGACATCTCTGGGGCTCCCAGTGTCACCAGACCCACTGCTGCCAGGGAAACGCTTTCATACAATTCTTACCAGCAAGGTCTGTCACAAATTTGGGGATGTGCTTCCTCGCGCCCTGCCTGTCAGCCGTTCCCATTGCTGCAACACTCGTGCACACGTCAGAAAGGAGAGAGAAGACAGAGCATCATCTCCTGACTTGCTGGCTAGACTGGGAAAGCACCGAGGGATCCCCCTCTTTCTGCCTAAAAAGGATTAGGTAAAACTACATCACACCATCGCATCTATTCCTACACAATGGCTGGCCAAAACAGGAGCATGGAGATGCATATTTCAGAACCAGACTGATTTTGACCAGCAGGTCGCGGGAGGTGATTCTCCCCCTCTACTCTGCCCTCAGGAGACCCCACCTGGAGTCCTGTGTCCAGCTCTGGAGTCCTCAACACAGAAAGAACATGGAACTGTTGGAAAAGGTCCAGCGCAGGGCCACAAAGATGATCAGAGGGATGGAGCACCTCTCCTATGAGGACAGGCTGAGGCAGCTGGGGCTGTTCAGCCTGGAGAAGAAAAGGTTTCAGGGAGACCCTATAGCAGCCTTCCAGTATCTGAAAGGAGCTACAGGAAAGCTGGAGAGGGACTTTGTCAGGGAGTGCAGTGACAGGACAAGGGGTAGCGGTTTTAAATTGGAAGAGGGGAGATTTAGATTGAATACTAGGAAGAAATTCTTTGCTGTGAGGGTGGTGAGGCACTGGAACAGGCTGCCCAGAGAAGCTGTGGATGCCCCATCCCTGGAAGTGTTCAAGGCAACGCAGTTTCCCTGACAAACAGCACCATCTTTATCACATTAGAACATATTTATATTGATTTTTGAATGAAACTGACTGGTCCCTAAACACCCATATGGCTCTATCAGGGACCTATCCATATTTTGGCATATAAGACCATTATGCTTACCCAAGTTTAAATCCATATTTGCATCGAAGGGAAGCATACAGGATGTTCTACTGGAAAAGTTTCAACATGCTAAAAATTAGCAAAAAACGCAGCTAGATGAGCGCTGATGTAACAGCATGCAAAGACTGTTAAGTGTGTTTTAACCTTATTTTTATATAGTCGAGTGTGGTTTGTTAGTAGCTCTCGCACGTGCTTAAATAACAGCACATGTTTAGAGCAAACATTGCTTTGTCACCGAGTTATTTCAATATCCTTACGTAGTCATCCTAGCAGCCTACAAACTTATCTAACAATAAGACCAATCTCAAACATGTCTGACAAGCAAACATCAAATAATTAAAAGCTTCTCTTTTCAAATGCATAAGTATCATCCAACATTTTTCTTTGAGAACTTTTAAGCTAGCATACTTCAAACTCCTCAAATTTAATTTTCCTCAATACATACGGCTTTTAATATACAGATGTTAAATCATTCCTTTTACAGACAGTTTTCATGTTGTTTCACTGTTTTCCTGAAGAGTGGTGGAAAAAAACAGGAGAGAAGAAAAAAAAAAAAAGGAAAAAAAGAAAGGCAAGCAGGCTGCCACAGGACTCTAAAAATATGAGTTATTTCCCAAGCAGGCAATTCACACTATCCTTCAGAGTCAACTGAAATGATCCTTATAATCTTTCCCTTTTTCTTTACCCATCAGTATATTTTCCATTTCTGTTGTATTTTTAAGATGACTTCTACATCTATAGTTTTGGGGAAAGACAGTATCAGAATAAAACTTAATTTCTTAAGGGGAAAAGATTTTTTTAAACATTTCAATTTCTTCTAAAAACTTCTCACCATAATAGAATTTAAATGGAGAATATGATGCCTTTTTGTTAGTCTGGATTCACAAAGAAATCTGGGTGGGGTATTGACATTTCACACAAGCCTGCACCACCACTCACCACTATTTTGTGAAATTACACATCATTGAAATGGGGTTCTGATTTGTCCACATTTCCAACAGGCTTCAAAGCCTGTGCAAGAGCAGGACAGCTTCCCAGCCCAGGTCCTCCATGCCTGGGGCAAACCCTCCTCTTCCAAATATCAGCACTGTCTTCCAGCAGCAGGGCTGAAGCAGTACCGGACCATTATGGGTGGTAAACACCAGCATACACAGGTCTCTGCGGTACGAGAGAAGAGAGGGCAGAGCTGCAGCAAGAAGAGGAAGGAGATGAAAGCAGGACAAGGGCTAGTGCCACAGTATGGTCCCTCTGCTAGTGCTGACTTTCCTTTTCCAAGCCACCTTGGCTCTGCACCGCCCCTCTGCCTCCCTGCAGGTCAGGTACCCACTCCATCGCCCCAACTCCCTCTATCCTAGCAGCGGGGCTTCTCTCCAGGTGTCTTAAGGCATTAAAACAAACCTCAAACTCTCCCGGTATGACAACACAGACTTTGTCTGTTGTCCAATTCCCACATTTTCCTGTGTCAGAGAAGTTGTGGATGCCCCATCCCTGCAAGTGTTCAAGGCCAGGCTGGATGGGGCTTTGAGGGACCTGCTCCAGTGGTAGGTGTCCCTGCCCATGGCAGGGGGATTGGAACTCGATGGTCTTTGAGGTCCCTTCCAACTCTAACCATTCTATGATTCTATGAAAATGGCTTTATGCACCCAGGAAAAAAAGGCCACTGAAGCTTTCAAGAGGGAAGAAAAAACAGCTGGACACTTCTGCACAGATTACTTTCACTCCTTCGAAATACATCATTCTATTAATGGAAGTTATCAAAATTTAACTCTGCCCTAAAACTTTTACCCTTGTGCCTCCTTCTGCCAACCAGTATCACTACAGGGAGGTAGACAGTACACACCCAGCACCACACATTTCACTGGCAAACACCAGTTTCCCGTGACAAAACTAGTGGGACACTCCTGGCTTGTGGCTCACTGCTTCCCAGAGAGCACGGCTTTAGATCCGGATGGGAACCAGAGAAAGGATCCCATGGAGATCCTGCCCCTGCTGCTCACACACATGGCATGCAGGGCGCTAACAAGACAAGGTCATGCTGGAGGTTTCCTTAATACCCCGTGTACCAAACACCCAGGTACCCTCCTGTATTTATTACCAGATAAAACTTCCCCTAAGTTCATAGATTGCACCTTATACATGTATCTTCAACTTGTTTAAACAACCTAATTAAGCTATCTTGCCATTACACTGCATTTAATTCTCAATTTAATCCAGCAAGCGCTGAATTCTCCATGTGAGAGCAACCCTCCTCCTTACTTCTCTTCCCTGCAGCTCTTTTTCATCTGTCACGCTGGTTCTCTGCACAGCTTCCTCCGCAGCTACAGAATCCAATACCTTGCTAAGAAATATCCCTTCCTCACAATAATCCTCTTTGCAAATAGAATTAACAAGACAAATGCAAACACGGGAGCAATGAATTAGTTGTCATATTTGCCCAAACTGCTGCTTCCAGTTCCATCTAATGAAATTCTGTATTAAATACACAGGATGGCTTAATGTCAAGCTCCTCGTTCGCCGAATTAGGCAGCTGGCCAGTAACACCCTGCAGCATCTCCCTCCAACCCATCTGAGAAATTATACTTAGGAGGGTTCTGATAAAGGCTTAACTAATTTGTGCCAATATTAGTCACACCAAATTACTGCCATTTAATAACTGTTTGGAGAGCTTTCTACCCCGGGAACGCTGCAAAGGAATGGCATGTTTCTACAACAGGCAACAACAAAATATGTAAAGTTTATGGTAGTTTCTTCTGTTCGAACAAGTTAACTCATAAAGGTAGGGAACATTCAGTGCCTGCCAGCTTCCTTCCCTTCGGAATCTGCCCTTTAGACACAATAATTATACCAGGAAACCTCCCTCCATAACCAGCTAATAGACATAAGAAGAAAAAAACAACAACAATTGTGACTAACAGTCACACATGAAACACATTTTAGCACCAAACCCATGGGGTACTCAAGCACACATTCTACACTTCAAATCTGCAGAAGTAGTTTAGAAACGTTCCTTCTGATGCCTTTGAAAATTAAACTGCACTTGAACTAAAAAAAAACCCAAAACAACAAAAAATGAACAAGAAAAACCCCAACAAAACCACCAACCTTCAACGAAGGAACTAAGCACACCACAAAACTGCCTAAAAGTGTATCATAGCAAAGCATGTCTATTGCTTCCAGGAGGGTTTTCCCAAGGGCAGGCAGAGCTGATGCTTGTCTGACGGGATACATTACCTGGGGTGCAATATAATCCAGCAAGGAAGACAAAGGAAAGGGAGAAAGATTTCTGTCGGATTTCTACAGAAAAAAAAAAACAGGCCAGCCAAACACTAAGAACTAGATGACTAAATCAGTGGGTTACAACTCTATTTTGGCATAGCTACAGGAGGACACCACTGACATTTTAGCAGAGGTTTTTAAATCATGAGTCCAAAAGATTGAACTGTCAAATGTAAGTCTGCCAGGTGTTTGCTTAAAGTACTTTACAGCTGCAGCACCATTCAGGAGTTAAAACAAACTAGAATTACAGACACTGGCTACCTCGTATTGAGAGCAGAAGTAAAAATTTACACGTTTTATTTTGCAGCAAACCTTACTCTGTCACACAGTATTACTCTTAATGCACTGCTACTCAAGTACACATTCATGCACATCCTAGAGTAACCTGCATCTGACTTCATTCATCCCGGATCAGTCTTTGGCATCAAATGCAGCGCAGACTACTGATAAGGGCAGAAATCTGCTTCTAGTTAATCATCCTAATTGTTATGCAGACCACTTTAAAAGGCACTAATCAGTGTTATACACAGATGTAAAGTGTGTTCAGCAGCAGAAATCACCATCTAAACGCTTACCCAAACAAATTTCACGTTTTCAGGGGAGACCGAAGCTCAGCGCATTTTAGTTAAAAAATGAAAATGAAATTCAGTGGTAGGAGACAGAACTTAGAGGCTTACCTCAGATCTTCAGCTAAACCGAGTTTGATCTTTTCAAAGCATAAAAAACACCACCACACAAGGTCCATCCTGCAGGTGATGGAGGCCAAGCACCTACTGTCTTTGTCAGGGCAGGCTCCTACACTCATTTCCAGTCACCTTGCTGCAGGGTCTGCCCTTGGACCCTTGGAGAGAGGCTTCCACAATCGAGACCTCTGTGAGGAGGCACAGCTAAAACGGGATCCATTAGGAATCCCAGAGCACTCAAATTATTCTCCCAGAGCTCTGCAGCTTCCTGCTTGAAACAACCTCTGCAGAAGGTGAATGGACAGTGGCATAGCCAACACCTCTACCAGGCTAATAATTAACTCAATTGGTGCTAGCAATAAAATGAAAGAAGTTGGTCACCTGGATAAATAGTCTGCTAAGGGAAGAGTCAGAACAGTTTGTTTGGAGAGAAACTCTGCTAAAAAACCTTCCCGAGTTCACCAAAGGGGCCAAACATGGACAACATACACTTACTCCTACTGATCCATGTGAATATAACGATACGTGTAGATGTGACACTTCAGGGCATGCTCCAGTGGCTGAGATATAGGGGGGGTTTGTGTATGTATGGACTTGATCTAAAAGGTCATTTCCAACCATGAAGATTCTGTGATTCTGTGAAATTTCCAGGACTTCAACCAAGTCCCTCAACAAAAACTAAAGGTTTTCATAAGGAAACTAGGTAGACAGAGGCAAGAGGAAAAGTTCTATGCAGAGATGACTGAAAAGTAGAAACAAGGTAAGGATAGAAGTAAACGGTCTCTTCTTGGAGTGAACAGAAGTCACCAATGAAGTTCAGCAGAAATCTGCGTTCAGACTTTGGCCATTTGACACATTTGTGTGAGACAAGGAAAGGGCAATGAACAGCAAGTCACAGAAGTTTGCTGATGATTAAAAAAATAATAATAAAAAAATGCATTGTAGTAGCAAGGCCAGAACATGAGGAATTCCAGACAGTCTGAGGAGACTGAGTCCATAACACTGCAGAGGAAAGTGAATGCAAATATATACAAGAAACATAAGAAGGCGCGTAAGGGAAAGACACAGCCACGGCCACAGGTAACTCAGGGATTCCAAACCGACCACACTCCTGAACATCTTGACATTATGATTTCACAGATTCATGAAATTAACTCACTAGCAGTCCAAAACACAAACGAAACTTACAAAGCACTAAGAAAGAAAACAAAGCATAGTTATGCCACTGTATAGCCCCAAAGCTACCCTACATGTCAGAAACTGATCCCTACATGCTGAAAAGCCCAAACGCTCTCATCCTAAAAAAGCATGTAGAACCAGGAAAGACTCTTGGAAAGGGATGCTCATGGTCAGGAATGCTTTCCACACAAACAATATCTGAGTAGGCAATTCTTCAGCAGGTGAGAAGCCAGCTCGATGAGGAAGACAGAGGCTTACAAAGTCTTGAATGGCATAATGCAGGATCAGTAACCATCTCTGTCCCACAAGAGCTAAGAGCCGTCAAGGAAGCCAGCCTAGAATAAGCAGGAAGAAGGAATTCTTTACACAGTCAGCAGCCTCCTGGACAAAGGCCACTGAGACTGCAATGAGGTCCCAAGGGCCTGCAGACAGACCAGACAAGCATTTGGAACTGAAAACCACCAAACATTTTGAAACAGGGCAAGGCTGCACCCAGATCTAGCAACCCCAAACTTAAAACAGCATCTACAGATGTTCCAAGAGAGTATCTATAGTGGATGCTTTGAATAAGGTCATCTTGTTCTTATTTTCCCTTCGGCATCTGCTTAAAAGGAGAAGAAAAAATAAAGGGAAAGAAAAAAAAAAAAAAAAAGGAAAAGGTTGCAGAAGACAACAGATCAAAAAGGGAGTGGGCTGAAGGTGAAGGGTTAAAAAAAACCTAGAAAATGGAAGCAGGATGCCACATAGCATCCCAACAGCACCCTCTGCTCTCCAAAGCTCTGAGGCAGCAGCAATCAGTCTTTTGCCCAGAACTATGATGAGACAAGGAAAGAGAAATAGGCACAGAGGTGCTGGGATCCTGCTCATCAAGTCTGGAGCCGATCAGCCCACAGAGTTGTGGGCAGCTTGGACAGAGACAGGAGGAAGCTGGCAAGAAGACAGCGTTCTTTCATAGGGTGGGAGATAGGAAAGATATAAATTAAAAAAAAATAATAATAAAAACACCCATAAGCTCAAGAAAAAGCTTTGGAAGAGCCAGAAGAGGAACTGCAGTTTCATACATTAGATGTACAGGTCTCAAGGTCTCCTTTTCCCAGCAAAAGGGATGTGAGTCACAGAGTCAATGAAGCACATCATAAATGCACTCATTTGCACCCCTCCTCCATTAATCTTCTCACATTTGATTTCAGTGGGCGATAGACTGGCCTAAAGTACAAGTCAGCCTCCAAGAGCTCCTTCTCTCTCCATAGCAAGAGACCACTCTCTGCCACCGGGCAAGGAAACAACACAGAAGCACTCAGAGATATCTTCAAGGCTCTGCTTAGAGGTGAAACCAGCCACCACATAGCTTGTCCAAGTCCTGTGTGGCATACTGGACTGGAGAGAGGAATCCTTGGTTTGGCCCACCACAGCTGCTCTTTCATTTCTACACTTATTTCACCTCCTAGAAGCAGTCAGATACTGCTGCCATGCACAACGAGCTCAACTAGATTTGTTTTCACGTTCGCTTTAAATTTCATCTATTCCAGTCCTCCAGTGCCAGTGTAGCTTGGAACATGGGGTTCAGCCCACATTATCCAGGTCTGCTATACAGTACCCCCTCAAAAACTTTTTTTTTTTTTTTATTTTGAGAAGATTTGTGACTTACTTCAATAGGGAGAAAAAAAGAAAATAAAAAGGTTTTCTGCAGTTCATTTTTTAACCTGAAGGATAACCTCAAACAGATAACACACACACTAATAAATAGTCTCCTTTTGCACAGTTTTGACTTAAAGAAAAAGGAATTTCCACACAATTAGCTGCCAACTTTTTACTGTTTTAGAGGCAGGGCAGGGGGAACTAACTTTCAAAACATTTCAGAAAGTGGCATTTTCTCACACTAAGCACATCACAACCCTTTCTAAGTAGCAATACAAGTTCTAAAGCAAGCATTTTATTTTTATGCCAGTTTTGAATGTCAGATTTTAAAAATAAGGAACATTAGGGCAGAAAATCCATATTCAGCTAACTCAGACATACAGAAAAGCTTTTCCTGAATCACCAAGCCTCACCTACCGCCACAGCCAAGCACGTGATATAAACTTCCCCAGTATATCCTCAAGAGCCTGTTAGGGGGCTTGCTCCCACTTCTCCCATTTGAAGGCTGTTCTAGAACCTCACTCCATTTCAGGAGCTGCCTGAATTCCAGCTTAAGTTTCTTCGTGCCAGTTTACATCTGTTTGTTCTCATGCCAACATTGTTCTTTAGGTTAAATAGCTCCTCTCCCTTTCTAATGTTTATATCACTGCTGTACTCGCAGATTGCAATCATATCCCCTCTCAGGCCTCATTTGTTAGGCTGAACAAGCCAGGCTTTCCTTGTCTTCTCCTGGAAAACAGGAATTTCTGTTCCTCAGCCCCTTTTTCCACCTGCCCAACTCATGCCTGACACTCCCCAGGAGCTCACACCCATCCCACCACCCCTCTTGCCCACGTCCTGGCCTAAGACACTGCACCATCACCTTTACTTTTTCACTGCTGCCAGCAAGGAACAAAGGCAAAACCTCATCTTCTACTAGCCAGAGGTGCACATATGGTACAGTTTGTTTTCAGCAGGGATGATTCGTTCAGGTGTGACTGCACATTCTGTAGATCTGCCATCTGACAGATGACGGAGATGCAATCAGTTGATTACCTACCATCAGGATTCATTTTCATTTTTCCACAGCCCCTGCTAAAAAAAATAATAATCCTTGCAGCAGACAATCTCAAGTACTCGCATTCCTTCCTAACTAGCTCCCCAAGTCTCCACTCTCTTCAGCTCAAATCCTGCAGCAGCCCCTCTCCACGTTCCTCAGACATTTCCTAAGGAAGCCACCATTCCTCCTGACCAAGGGCAAACTGTCCACGCAACATCCCACCAAAAATGACCATTTTTGTCACTGTTGCCAACTTAGCTACAGAACTGAAAAACAAAATAAATGATCCAGGTTTCCAAGTCGTGTATCCCCTCTCTGAGGAAGAGATTCCCACTTTGTTGTGATCCACTGCTTAGATGCCTTCTTCACCAGAAAGGGCACATTCACTCGTGCTGCTTCAGAACCAAGAATCCTCCTCCTTGTCACAACTAAGTCATATATTTTTCCTAACACACGATAAAACTATTCTTCCTCCCAAAGAGTCCTCTCCAAACCTCAATCTCCCACAAGTAGCCAAAAAAACTCCAAAATGCAAGCCAAGATGTATTCCATCACTCGTCGCTGTAAAGGAAGAACAAAAATACCCACACTCAGCATAGCTGTTCCAGGCAAGGAAGTTAATCAGCCAAGATTTTGTCCCAAGGTCACCGTAAGAGGATGTCTCTCCCTTTAACTGCCAGGACATCTGCACACTTATTTTAACCAAATACAATTATACAGGCAGAAAATAGTTCTAAACACAAGACAGACAACTCATTCAAGCTTCCAGAGAGTACCAGAGCATGAGACGGCAGGATAAGGAGGTGTCAGACCTAGAAGGAGCTGGAGGAACGCGATGGAGAGACAGAGGACGCAGGCAGCCTGCAGCAGCAGCTCAGCAGCAACCCGCACCTCGGCTTCTGGGGCGACACAGCAGATTTTCGGTGAAGCCTGCTGCAGATACTGCTGTCCTGCACAACTTACTGCAGATCCCCTTACCCTGAACGGCCACCAACAGCATCCACGACACGCAACACCTACCAGCCCATCACCGCTGCAGGCTTTGGGGTTTGTTTTGGGGTTTGGTTTTAGTAATTTCATATTTAAAGCACAGAACTCCACTTATTCTCTCTGGCCAGTCGGAAACCAGCCAAGAATTATAAAAGGCTGCAAATAAACCAGCAGATCCACGGAGCACAAACACAAACCGTGACACTTCCCACCTTATCTGCCCAGATTCCTTCCTTCTCCCTCCGGCCACAACCACAAGTGGCTCCATTGCCGCCGTGGGGTCCCGAGTAATTTCCCCCGAGAAACTTCCAGTGGGATTAAACGGGGTTTTTGTCCTGTGTCCCCTATTATTATTTTATTTATATCCTCAAGTACCATTCAGCCACAGCGCCGAACTCGCACTGCCCCCCACTAATACCGACACCCACAAAAAAAAATAAATCAATAAATATTTTTAAAAAGGTAGTTTTACAGGCACTTTTTGCTGCCTTTCATGCCTTTTTACCTCACCTTTCCCCCCACACACCCACCATCTCTAGCAGAACCCGCCTGGCCGCCGTTCCCCCCCACCATGGCGGGGTAGAAGCCCCGGCCGGGCCCCGCCACCCTCATCCACCCTCAAGGGCAGGGTGGCTTCCACAGCAGGTGGCCTTCCACGAAGTGGGGTCGCTGCCCGAGGGCAGGGTTTTAGTCAGCAGCTCCGGGGTGGCTTCCAGAGCAGGTGGCCTTCCATGAAGGGGGGTCGCTGCCTGAGGGCAGGTGTATGGAACTATAGAATTGTCCAGGTTGGAAAGGACCCTTCAG
>VXBW01006803.1:1014159-1028355 GCA_013400375.1 Thinocorus orbignyianus
CGGGAATGGTTATTCCACCATTCCCCTGGGCAGCCAGTTCCAGTGTTGGACAACTCTTTCTGTGAAGAAATTCCTGTTCCAATGCTTGACAACCCTTTCTGTGAAGAAATTTTTCCTAGTACCCATCTTAAACCTTCACTGGTGCAACTTGAGGCCATTTCCTTTTGTCCCATCACCTGTTACTTGGGAGAAAAGACCGACCTCCACATCTACTATGCCCTCCTTCCAGGCAGATGTAGGGAGCAACAAGGTCTTCCCTCAGCCTTCTCCAGGCTGAACAACCCCAGCTCCCCCAGCCTCTCCTGACAAGACTTGTTCTCCAGACCCCTCACCAGCTTCGTTGCCCTTCTGTGGACATCTTCCAGCCCCTCAATGTCTTTCCTGTAGTATGAGGCCCAAAACTGGACCCAGTACTCAAGATGGGGCCTCCCCCATGCCAAGTACAGCGGGACAATCGCAATCGCTTCCCAAGTCCCACTGGCCACACTTAATGAAAAATCATTTCTACTCCTTGAGGGGGGAAAGAGAAGAGTCAAGCTTGTGTTGGCCAATGTAGTAATATCCTGACCAAGATAGAAATTAGCAGTAGAAATTAGTCCCAAAATGTCACCTGCTGTATCCCAGCAATAAGGAGAGCCAGGGAACTAGATAGCCAAGCGGGTGTGGAAGCCCACCTAGAAGAATGGGTGGTTTTTCCTGCTGGATATGGACTGCAGTAGCAACACAAAGCCACCAACATGGTTGATGAGAATCTGCTAACCCCTCTAATCATGGACTAAATGGCGGTGCTTGGCTCCAGCCTAGTGTTCCAGGCAGTGATGTTCTGGTGGGTCTGAAAAGTTACGTGGCCACCATGGACAGAAAGAAAGGGGAAGTTCTCAAGTGTGGAAAACAAAGAAGGGAAAGGACCAGTCTGGAAAACCTCACACTCACAATACCACAGAGTATGACTGAGAGCCAATCCTTAGGCATATCTTGAGATGAATGAGTGAAGAATCACAGCAACATCCCAGACAGCGGTGAGGCTTCAAAGAATGCACCTATGGGAGGATCCTTCTGCTTAAAGCCTTCCAAATATGTGGGATTTTGTCTGTTCTGTCAAGATAGGCTTTTGAGATTACAAGGGAAGAAACTGCTCATGGCGATAACAAAAAACTTAAGATGGGATGGTAGCTCAGTGGAAGGCATTTAACTGCTAAGAGGCCTCTTATTCCTACACCTTCTAACGATCTTAGGAAGACCCTGAAACAGCAGATGTAAAACAATCAGCAGTAAAATATGGTGTGGTGTTGGAGTGACCAGACATACAAGCAGGTCAAAGAAGACTTTTACAATAATTAAATGACCAGTCATGTTTTCTCTTAAATGAAAACACATTTAGCAATGCAATTGACATGCCCAAGTCTCCTTAAAAAAATTATTACACCACTTATAATGGCAAGTCTGTTTATCTCTAAGGGATAAATTTTCCTCTGCGCTCCAGAACCTTCTTTGTTATTTTGTTCCCTGGCTTTACAACTGTGCTCCTGATAACAGCAGAACAATCATGAACTGAGCACAATTAAAGGGATCGTTAAGGCTAATAGGAATATAGCATCTTTAATTATAAATACTTGTGGGTTTAGAAGATGATATTGACATCCAGCAGTGTAAAGAACTGGGGGGAAAAAATTGCAGCTATAAGCATTACAGTGATGACATGAAGAAGAAGCAATTAGGCAAAGATGTAGTAATTCAGAGCAAAGCACCTAGAAATAATACTTTAATACTTAATAGCTTACTCTTAAATGTGTTGCTCTTGTTTGTAGTAGTACCCACATTTTTCCATTTGTCTTAAAACTGGATTTATTTAATTTTTTAATTTGTTTAAAAAGAACAACACTTTTTTATAAGCTAAAACTCACATTTTATTTTAGTTTATATTTTTAGGTCCAGAACAATGATAAAGCCCAGAAAAACCCCTCCACATAGTTCTGATGATCTGTAATAGAAACATGTTATCATGATCAGTTCCAGAAGGACTCGCGACCTCTTGAGACATCCAAAGGTGATTCATCAGATTCTAGTGTTTGCAAATTGGGGTGCTTCCCTCTTCAGCAAAGGACGTCATC
Organism: Thinocorus orbignyianus; assembly: GCA_013400375.1. Taxonomy (NCBI): domain Eukaryota; kingdom Metazoa; phylum Chordata; class Aves; order Ciconiiformes; family Thinocoridae; genus Thinocorus; species Thinocorus orbignyianus. The sequence continues at coordinate 1,016,271 of VXBW01006803.1, forward strand.
CAGCAGGAGGGAAAGCTTTTACACTCTGAGGGCATACTGGAGCAGAACTCTCTCCGGAATTTGCACTTTATCTATTAGAGAGATGCAAGACAACTATCAGGTTACCCAAGATTAGTGGATACCCTATTAATATATTTACCTGACAGAAATAGCCAGGCAAGATACTCATAAATTCACGTTCCTTTGATGAGAAGTGTAAGAGCATTGCATTGTGGTTTTCGCTGTGCGGTTGAACTTATGATTAACATTTAGTTACGTAGTCTATATAACGCACTTTGGATTGCAGTGTAGTAAGCAGAGTCATAAAAATGAAGTGCTGGGGAAACTAAATAAGGAATTTTCATATGCATCCTAAATGGACAGCCGCTCAATATACTCATACTTCTCAGAAACATTTCCAGGTAGCTGTACTGCTTGCATGGGCTCAGCCAGTCTCATCAAATATAGATCTCTTTGTTTAGAGCGATGCGATGTGTTAACCTTCCAAGTATGATGAAATAGTTCCTGCAGTTGTGGCCTTCAGGAATTGATACAGAGCACTTACTGCCTCTGTATATGACACAAACATCTCATGAAACAGTGTTATAAACCTAACAGGAGAAAAAAAAAAAGAGGCCTTTCTGTATTATCAGCTCATACCAAAATCATTTCATGATCATCGTCTTGCTTTCTCAGTGTTTGAACTATGACTGCAAATTTATTTTGGTCAAAGTCCACCTGACTGCCCATTGGCAAGAAACCCTCTGCACCCGACTGTCCTTGGTACAGCACGGGTCTGCAGACCCTGCGTCAGGGCTGGCTGCTCCCGAGTGCTCCCTCAGGAGAAGTTCATAGTATCTTACATATACCAGCTTTTCACTTAAGGGGTAGTCCATGGAGAGGGATAGTTAAAGTACGCAATGATCCCATCTCTCGAGAAACAGTTTGTCACTGCACAGAAGTACGAGTAGAGGTGACCATGAAATAAGCAAGGCTACCATCTAGTGGTGCAACTGTATGTTCATACTCCAGAGGAACCTACACCATCAAATGACCTTTTGCCGGACATATTGATCCTAAATCCCAGCTTAACATAGAAATTCAATAGGAGAATTCAGTTATAGCAGAATGGTAAGTGTCTTTGGGAACTGTTCTCTAACATATTCACACAACTCGCTATGACGTTAAGTCTCCATCTTAAAATAACACATCAAATATTTTCTGAAAGGAATGAAAAGCACTGTGTGCTTTACACACACCGCTGGGAGATTTAAGAATTAAACTTGTAGCATATAATTTTTCATTATAAGCTTGAAAATACTCTTGCTTACACAGAAGACAGCGTTCAGTCTCCAGGCACATTGCTTCCCAGGACATGTATTGCTCTTGTTATTTTGAGTTCCTGTCTCATTAGTGCTCCCTGGGCAAGCGTATAGATTATTTCTGCCATGGAGGAGCTTCCCTGTGTTATTTTCAGAGAAGCAAAGACCGCAAGACTATCAGAGTCTCAGATAAAATTACTCCAGTAGTTTAATCAAGCCAGTAACTAAATCAAGGCCTCCTGCTATGCTTATGGAGCCCTCTCCTGTCCACTACATTAGCTATCTCGGGCACGCTACCATGGCATTAATGAACAAGTGAATATGGGAACAAGTGTGACTCGAAGCAATTTGCAGGCCAGCAGTTTGCTCATTTCTTGACATGCCAGGCAAGGAGGAATGATAGTTTCAAAGTTTCTTTCTGGCTCTACAGGAATGAAGCCTTGCATCCAGGAATGGTTGTCAAGGAAGTTATAAAAGATCTCTTAGACATCCGACTAGATGTATTTCTATGATCTCTCCTTTCCCTGCCTGTTATGCTGTGGGATACAGAGATTTCCTGAGGGTGGGATGAAGAAAAGGTGGCCTGGCCCCCAGGCATGTAAGCTCCCTGGTGACATGATGTGCTTACCAAGTCGTCCCCCACCCCTCCATCCAGACAGGGGCAGCTTCATTCCTTTTTTTATCATTTCAGGCATGTTCTGGGGGAGGCAAGCAGTGTGACTGTGTTACCTTGCAAACAATCACAATATTTATAATAGGAGAACATCCCAAGTTTCCACTGCAGGAAACCAGTCCATTTTGGAGTTCCTTCTAGCTGGAGGGGCCAGGAGAGGGAAAGCTGCTGTTCGTCAGAAAAATCTGCTATTAATGCAGAGTTTCTAAATCCTACAGCAGCTGCTCAGGAGCTCTGAGAGAAGGCAGTAGGTACCTTCAGAGCTGACTTTTCAGCAAACTCCATTCTCTGTTTTACATGGCTCTGGCAGACAAAAGTAGTCACAAGTTGCCACAGAGTAAGGCCTATAATTGTGTAATTGTAGGTAGTCAAATAAAGAGTTTGCACTTGCAAAGCTAAGGTGTAGCTAGATTTTCTTTCCTTGGGTGCTTAAAATGGGAAGTACAGCCCTGCTTTCTGATGGCTACTGAAACATATAATCTCAAATACATTTCTCCATCTGAGAAATAGGAATATGGAAGAGAGATTTTCGGAACGCCGCTTGCCTTTGAGGCTCCAATTTTGCCATACTTAGAGGAGGCAGTTGTTCAAACAGCACAAAGTAAAGCACAGCTTAGAATTTTGGGCCACCAGCAGGCTTTCCCTGGACGTGCTGCTGGTTCTGGTTCCTGCCGGGCGGCCGAGGACAGCGCAGCAGAACAGCTCCTGGTGAGGCTGTCAGGAAACCCGTGACTCGGGCCAGAAGGGCTAAGCTGCTCGTATGCTATATAGGCATGTATACACATTCACATCCACTAATACACATTAATAAAGAGGTGTAGAAAGATAAGATAAAGTTGGAAATGCTAGGTTTACTGAAAACAGAAGGCCGGTGCTTTGTCTCTGAAACAAGAGAGACAAAAGTCCAGTATCTAATGTCCAGCTAGAAAAGCCCAGGCTGCAAATGCACTTCAATGGGAATTTTGCCCTACGTGTCGAAACGTACACTGGAAAGAGCAGCATGTTTTTGTGCTTATATTTGCAGCTGCAGAATGTGATGCAGCCCCATTGTTTTTCAGATCCATAGTGTAGCTCCCCTCGCCAACGAGATGCTTTTCTCCACCGAGTCAGGGATTTGTTTCAGCGTGCACATGCAGAAGCTGAACACCTCCGGCTAAAACAGTAATGCTCAAGGGCCAAACAATGGTGTTCTCCATACCCGCAGGTGCTTTGGGTAAACACTCCAAAACAATGTTTGCTAAACTGACCTTCAGAAAAAGAGCTTCTCAAAAACTGTCTAAACCTTTCTCCGAAGGTCAGGGTTGGAAATACTCTCCTCCTTGAATAGGGTGGAAAAAATCCTGCAGCAGAGAGGGAGAAAAGCCCCCCTTTCTCCCCATTGCTGATGGTCTGACACCAGCCCTTGAAGACTCACAAGAGGCACCACAGAGTTAGGCTCTGAGAGTGGCTGGGGGTGAAAGCAAGCCTGGAAGGGGTGATGTTTCCAAACGTGCCTTGTTTCCCTGTGGTTTTAATGTTAATTGCTTGCAGTTGAGCCAAGGCTAATAACCTTCCAGCGGCGACATCCACAGCAGTGTCAGGGCGGCTGGGCCCCTCGCTGCTGTTTCCCCCAGCTAGAAGCAGCGTGTGCAGCACGACTGCTTTGCATTAGCCATACGCTGGGTGGTCACCACATGTAAAATGCCTCGTGACAGAATCAAAACTTTGCTAAGGGTTATGTTCTGCCAGACGTGCTTCTGGAAAGTGGTTATTAATGTGGGGTTAAGTTTCTCATTACGACACATTTTGAAATCAAAGCCTTGTCTTGTAGGTACAAGTGAGTAGCTAACTGTTAATTTGTAATTAACACAGGAACTGGTGCAGGCAAGACTTTGGAGGTCTCAGTGGCTGGGAGGCACATGCTGAATTCCAAAAGGGTGTCTAAGGGATCCATTTAATGCTTCTACACACTGTTACAGAGTGGAGAAGTAAGAGCAGCTCAGATCTAAGTCTGTGAGGCTTTGTATCTGCCGTGGTCACCCTGAGAAAGTGACAGCGCTGCGCTGCTCTGAGTCACTTCTCAGTCACCAGCCTGCCAAAGCTCCGCACCAAACATACACATATATATATATATACAGTGGCTAGGAACTCTAAGGTATGTCATAGACCTTAGGACTGGTGAAGAGAAGGTGGTCTGGGACTAGCTCAGATGCAGAAAATGTCTTTCCCATGCAGTTCTGCACAGCCATCCCACTTCAGGACAGCACTAGGTAGGCAGGCAGATCTTGTGGCAATCCAGGGAGCTCAGCTCTCAGCTTCACCCACCAGACTGGCAGCAGCTCTGTGCCAACACCACTGCCCCGGTGAGGCAGCTCTAACAGAAGAACCATCCTTGAACTTCTAACAGACTATCTGCAGCTGAGGCTTTACTTGAGGGCACTTCTCTAATTAAAAGCAAAATCTCCACACTTCTCAAGAGTGTGCACATGCAGGTGACAAATTAAATCCTTTAGCACAACCTGGTGTAAATACTGTGGTACCTGTGTCCCTGTTGATGTGTAGAAGTTCAGGGTAGCTTGCACTACCAAAGACATTTTTGTTATGGAACTGGAGTTTTCAGAGAACATGCTGAGCTGAGCACATCTTATTTCAGAATTTATATAGGGGGGTGTGTGTGAATATGTGTATAAAAGTCAGATGGAAGCATTTTACCAGAAGACTACTCATAAGATACAGGAAGAGTACAGGACTACATCAGATGTATGGAACAAAGCAAGCATCTTTCAGAGTTTTGTGACCAAGGTAGCTAAAATGCCTTTATTTTCTTTTCTTTTTTTTTTTGATGTGACTTTGTTGCTCACTGATTTCAAGTGTCAACTACTTTAAATTATGCTATAGGTAGCCATTTGCATAAAAAAACCATAGAATCATTACCCATCCCCTCTTCCTTCCCCCCAAAAGAAGATAAGCTGACCTCCAGGGCATAGTGTAAAATGGCTTGTGCTGCTGAACTGGAGTGACAATGTTTCACAATGAAGCCCCTTCACAATAGAGTCCTTGTCTACAGGTGCCTCTGTTGTCATGCAAGCAGGAAGAGCTCCTCTTTTTTTTTTTTTGCAACAGACACAAAAGCTCTCACTATTCCCTTCTGGCAGAACCCTACCTCTCACTTCTTCATCCAACAGCAGGCAAGCCAATTTCTTCATTTGCTCTTCACGTTCCCCTGAGAAACACCAAAGCCACACTAGCATGTAAAGAGACCACAAGTAACAACAGGCTTAGTCCAGAAGTTAGTTCCCTCCTCAGCAGCTCCCTAACACATATATTCTGTCATTTCCCTGAAAAGGTTTCATTCCTAAGGATGTAGACCACTGGTGTAAAGAGGTATTTTGGAGGTCACAGAGTTTCACAAGAAACTCAGCCTAGCTAAGATAACCTCTTCCAGCAGCCGTGGAGGAGAGGCTGTGAATGCTTTCTGGGTGCTATGTATGGCTGACAAGTATTCAATAGCAAGTCTAAGGACAGGGTTTGTTAATTTAGTTGTGACTGAAGCAACTGAAGACTGCAGAGAAGTGGACTGGGGTCGCCCCAGGATGGACTGGCACAACACAGGACTTGGGAAGAGGGAGGGTGTTGTACAAGGGAGTACATCGCAAGGGTCAAGTGCTGCTGCTTCATCTCTCACAACCGGTAGCTTAATTTACAGGGCTCATCGTGTTTTCTCTTGTGCCTGTTAATATGAGGAAAGATGAAAATTCCAGTAGGACACAATCCTTATCACAGGTCATCCACATGCTACATCAAAATTAGAATTCATTATTAGTAGCTATTACATGTATTATGCTAAAACATCTACAACTGAGGTGTTGCCAGGGACAGAAAGGCCTACACCTATATCATGACCACTTCAACAAGGGAAAAAAGGACAGGTTATAGTTGTAGGCATCTCCATTCTGAGGGGAACAGAGGGCCCAATATGATGGATGGAACCTCAGCTTGGAGAAATCTGCTGCCTCCCTGGGGCCTGGGCTAACAACAACACTAGGAAACTTTCCAGTCTGGTCTGGCCCTTGGATTATTACCTGCTGCCGCTCTTCCGTGTGGGTGGAGATGAAACTGCAACATGTAGTCAAATGGCAATCCAAAGAAAGATGGGGACAAGCTTTTTAGCAGAACAAGGGCTAATGGTATTACAATAAAAGAAGGTAGATTCAGACTGCGTATCAGGAATACATTTTTTACAGCAAGGATGGTGAAACACTGGCCTAGGTTGCCCAGAGAGGTGGTAGATGCCCCATCCCTGGAAACATTCAAGGTCAGGTTGGACAGGATTCTGAGCAACATGATCCAGATGAAGATGTCCCTGCTCTCTAAAGGCTGTTGGACTAGATAAAGGCCCCTTCCAATCCAAATTATTCTATGATTCTATGACTGTGCAAAATTAGGTCCTCTTAACCTGAGATGCATATTTTAGCTCTCTAAATAAAAGCACTAATCCCAAGAATCTATAAATTAACAAAACAATGACAGTGGAAGGAAGGAGGGATTGTTCTCATCTACTAGATGGGACTAGACAGGTGGATTGTTCCTGCTTGTAGAAGAAAAAGAGTGGCTTGCTAAAATCACCAAAGAAAGCATCTGAGGGAAAGAAGACACATGCCAATTGCTCAGGTGCCAATTTACAAGAGACAAGCCTTGAGACAAGGCTTTCATGTCAAGTAAAAGCCGATACTATATCATCTCATTGGACACTAAGACATCCTTGTCAACAATAATATCCCTCCTGCCTTTCCTTGTGGAAAGAGAAACGGGGTCACTCTCAGCCCTTTTTCTACCATGAAACAAAGCATAGTATCACTGTGCCTCTGACAGACACCATCACCATATGGTGGACACAATTTTGCAGAAGAACAAGGTGAAGAATCTCAAGCATCCTTCCAGACAGATCTGAATTCAAGAAAACCAGTGCCACACACTTCAGAACTGAGAGTCTCAAGGCAGGCCTTCAAAGCTACATTTCAGCACTTTAACACTCCCACCTACAGACTTCCAGAAGAGCTGTTGCATTCTGTACAGTTTGGTTTTCTGCATGCAGGAGGACTTGGCTGTAATTCAGAGCTATTGTAGAGTCATTACTGGCAGTCAATATACACAAAGGCAGCCCTTGGCAGAGCAGCTCCTTTCATCAGCCTGACCCTCTTATCCGCACAGCTTCACCTCCAGCTGAACTTCATTGCTGGTCAGACCCAGAGTTCACAGCCTTCAGCGTGTCTCCACCTCAGCAGTCCTTAGTCATTACATTTCCTAGCCAAAGCATCCCCTCCTTGTGCAGAAGAGGGTAGGAGAACATAACTCTTCCAAATTATAGATTAAGTAAAGAAAGATTTGGCAGTTTTCCCCCATTCCCAACTCAGCTCTGAGCTGTTTTGACTTTCTTTCACGTCCCAGTGTTACTCTTGATTGACATTGGAGACTTTTTCACCCAGAGCTCCTGGCCCATGGACTTAGAGAGCAGCTGCCCACAGCCAGGTGCTGAGCAGTAACTGGACTTGCCCTGTCCCACAGCACTGGGCTGCAGTCACCGAGACTCTCCTTGCAGAAGTATTTGAAATAACCTGGCTGTAATTCAAAAACAAACACCTATCTCTCTTCCCGCTCAAAGCTTTCATGGACCCAGGCCCTGTATAAAAGCAGTCATTTGTGTTTGCCCTCTTGATTCTTCCGATCTTCTAATTAAAGGCTGGGGCACTCACAGGCAGGAATTATTGCTGTGCTCAAGAGAATTTACCAGAAGAGAAGGGGGATGTTACTGCCTTACACAGATCCCTGATGCCTGCTGTCCCCGCGGTGGCCTCAGGTATGTTTGTCATGGTTTGTGTTCGGTACCTTGTGACAGTGTACTGGTTCTGGCTGGGATGAAGGTAATTTTCTCCATAGCGTGGGGCTGTGTTTTGGATCTGTGGCCAAAACAGTGCTGACAACACAGCGATGTTTAGCTATTGCTGGGCAGTGCTTGCACAGCATCAAGGCCTTCTCTGTTTTCTCACGCTGTTCCCACAGCCAGAGGGCTGCCGGGGCACAAGAAGTTTGGAGGAGGGACACAGCCAGGACAGCTGACCCAAGGGATGTCCCAGACCATATGGCATCATGCTCAGCAATAAAAGCCAGGGGGGGAGTTTTTCAGGGGGCCATAGCTCATGGAATGGTTGGGCATCAGTTCTCTGGTGGTGAATTACTGCTTTTTCCATCACTTGGTTTTATTACCTTTTTTTTTATCTCCTTTGCTTATTAAACTGTCTTTATCCCAACCCACAGGTTTTCTCACTCTTGCCCTTCTGATTCTCCCCCCATCCTTCTGGGGAGGAGAGAACAAGCAGCTGTGTGGAGCTTAGCTGCCTACTTTGGTTAACCCACAACACGTAAGGCTTTCTCCAGCTAATCCCAGTTTTTCATTTTGGAAAAGCTATATACATTTGGTGGATAGCAGTGGCAGTGGTATAGCAGTAATAGAGAGAATAAATATATCTGTCTCTCCACTTGGTGGAACCTCTATGCAAATACAGTAAGGGCAATTCCCTTACATCTGTCCTTTACAATGATGCAAACACAGACATGCAGATACATCAAGATGGAAAATGTTAGTGGTGGAAAATAAGGACAGGAGTTGATTAGCATTCCAGTTACCACAACTACTGCACAGTAGTTGCCAAATGCTAGGAAATTGTCTTGTTTCCCAGCCACATATCTACCAGGCTAAAAGCTCATCATGTAGAAATAAAATCTGTCCTTGCTATATGCCATAAAACATACTCTGCTATACATTACCATAACATTAATTATGGTGAGCTGCAAGAAAAGAATAGGCATCCTTCTGTCATCACCAGGTAGTTAAGTTTGGATTAATTTATCAGAAAGCTGGTGTCACCACTGTAGACCTCTACAGCTGAACTGGGTCCCATAGTCTCCCTTTATAGCTGAGGGAGAGAAGCTGATGTTTCTAGAGCACAGTTTGTCTCCACCCAAAGCCAGTATCTCTATTTGGTCCACTGACCCATGCTCTCAAATTTCTTCTTGCTGCTGATTATGAAGGTATCCTAAATGTCCCTATAGGATGATGTCCCACCTTACTTACGCTATGACTTATGTCACAACTGCCCTTGGGCAAAAGTAGTTCTAGCAGCTTTTCAAGGATGCTGCATTTCTGTTTAAGTAAGAATGGTAACAGGTTCCAGTGGCTCCAGTACCTGCACCACCATGCACCTGAATCCCACTGCCCCGGGCACCACCAGCCAGGTACGGACACTGGAGATTTTTTTGGGAGGTAGGGAGCAGGGAGTGGGTTTGGGGTCCTTCTTTTGGGAAGTGACTCATATTACAAGACAATTAAGTGATGTGCAGGTCTGAGGTGTTTGCTAGGCAGGTGCATACAGTGCAGCTGAAGATGGGGACTTGACTGCCTCAGGGCTTAGATTTTGGCAGCAGAATAGGAAAATTGTTTTCTAAAGAATAGGTTACAACCTCAGCTTCCATTTCAGGAGCTCTGCTTCATCCCAGGCCAACTTTTGTCTCCTATATCACACTGCTTGTCATAGCTACCTTTGTTAGGAGACCTTCTGAACTCAGAACCAGCCCTTAGTTGTACGTCTAGTTCTTCCCTACGTTAACCTGCAACTAAAACATGGAAAGAAAGTAAATATTACCACTGAGTTCTACACTTAAAGAAATCTGCCAAAAGGTTATATATGTAGCAAATAATTTTTTGCATGCTTCTAGATTAGACACCTGAGCAGAGGCTTTCCTTGCAGACAGTGTTGAAGACCACAAGTACTATTAGACTTGGATAACGCAGAAAGTTCCCAAGTATTTCCAGGCACCTTTCCAGGTGAGTTGATTTTATTGCATGAATGGGAACGTATTGGGTTAAATGTGCCAGGTACATCTTCCTCCACTGGAGAAAGATGGTCCAGAGACTTCCTCTTTGCAAGGAAGCAAGATGAGGACTGGACACTTTTTACCTGAGTAAACCTTTCCAGAGGCAAGGTTTATGCAAGCATAGCGTATTCTTAGCAGTTTTGTCTTGTTGTACTTACTGTTTTTTTTCAAAATCAATCTACTGGTAGATGTGGCAGCTTCTCCCTTAAATATGATCACTCCAGCTACGGTCCCTGTGTGCTGCTCGTGGCACACAGTGACTGAAACAACACCTCCATAGCCGTGTGCAGTCTTTCCTGACAAGAGCCATCCCAGGGCTGATGGTAACCTGGGGATCTGTGTGCTGCCATTGCTCCGAGCCAGGCTGAAGTTATAACCACCATTTGCCACTGAGCAAACCCTGAGAAACAGGGTTTTCCTGGCCATTTTTAGCCTTCTCTTTTGCAGGCTGCAAGATGTGTGATCCTTTGCCATCCTCCCAGAGGGGCTGCCTGCACTCTATCCTTCAAACAAATTTGTCCATTCGGGTTGCTTTGCTATACTTGCATCTTACAGAGCTGATGACAAAAGGAAAGATAATCAGAGATACTATATATAGAATAAATACTTTGGGCCACTTTTAGCTTTCTTACAAGTATCACTGACTGTTTTCAGCTAAAACGTAAGGGGGGAAAAAAGAAATAAATGATACCCCCCTCCTCCCTGAAAATCTTTGGTTTTGAGCAGTGTGTACTGCTCTTCCCTTTACCGTGATAGACTGGATAACGAGATCCTTGGGCTTGGAAGGGCTCTTGGGATGTCTCTAGACCAACCTCCTGCTCACAGCACAACAGGTTACAAGATTAGCTCAGGTTGCTCAAGGCTTTATCCTGTCTGGAAACATCCCAGCTTTGCACATAAAATACAAAATTCTCCTTGCTATCTCATCTTTTCTTCACTTGTTATGGGTAGAATCAATGTCATGCTGTATCTTGCACCTTTTATGGCCATATTTCAAAGATTAAACTAAGGTTCTTTCCCCAGGAGTTTGCTGTAAACTGAGTGAGGATGATAAATAGGTCTCAATTCAAAAACACGTGTGTGCAACCACCTGCTGTGAATGATTCCCCACTAACATACGTCCCAGTAGATCTGAAGCTAATTTAAACGTGCTTGAAATTCGGCAGCTACTTAGAAGTTTGGTTTTAAATCGGAAGAGGGGAGATTTAGATTAGATATTAGGAAGAAATTCTTTCCCATGAGGGTGGTGAGGCACTGGAACAGGTTGTCCAGAGAAGCTGTGGATGCCCCATCCCTGGAAGTGTTCAAGGCCAGGCTGGATGGGGCTTTGAGCAACCTGCTCTGGTGGGAGGTGTCCCTGCCCATGGCAGGGGGGTTGGAACTCCATGATCTTTAAGGTCCTTCCAATTCTAGCCATTCTGTGATTCTATGAAATGTTGCCACCCTGGGGGCCAAATCATTCTGCAACGGGGCGGATAAACCAAAGGAAGAAAGTCTTCAAAACCAAACAGACTGCAGACGTTCAGCCAGCAATTTTGGTCAGTATTGCCATTGTTTGAAAGGGAACCGTGAAGCATCTCGGGGTTATCCCCAAGGCTCCCACCTGGCTGTTTACCGGTCAAATCCAAAAGGCTCCACGTGATTTCCATTATTTGAAGGAGGTCGGGTTTTGTTTCCAGGCACGGAGATGTTCTAGCCCAAAGGCGTTGGGAAACTGTCAGGTCATGAATAAAAGATAAAAAGCCCATTCATTTATAACCCGATTTCATTGGGCTGGTTCGAGCACCGTGAGATGCCGTCAGCGGGCAGGTGACTTGGGTGACAGCTCTAAAATCATACCGAAATTTTACAAATTGGTATTTAAAGCTCACGTTGACCATCCCAACTGCCCTGTGCTTCACCACAGCACACAGGCAGCCGTGTCCAGCGCTCAGAAATGCCGACTCAGGCTGCGGGGACAAAGCAGAAGCTGCGGGGCTGCGGGGCTGCGGATGATGGTGACACTGGTGACACTGGTGGCCCCACCGACGGCTGTCGCCTGTCCCCGCCGGGGGGCGAGGGCCCTGACCTCGACCCTGCCGCTTCTAGCGCTTTCCCCGCACCGACGTGAGGCGGAACCGGGGGTCGCCCTTCCCATGGAGGCAGCGGCACCCGGGGTCGGGGAGAACCCCCCGGTCCCCCCCGGCCGCGGTGGGTCTCT
>VXBW01006803.1:1029452-1051911 GCA_013400375.1 Thinocorus orbignyianus
TGAGGGGTGTGGGGGGGCAGGGTGGGCATCGAGGTGAGGGGGGTTTTGTGGCTACCGGGCCATGGGCTGGTTGTCCCCTCCCTCCAGGTGCTGTCCCGCCTGGGGGTGAGCCCCGGCTGGCGCTTCGTGGACGTGCTGGGCTTCGAGGAGGAGTCGCTGGGCGCCGTGCCGACCCCGGCCTGCGCGCTGCTGCTGCTCTTCCCCCTCACCGAGCAGGTAGGTGGGGTGGTGGTGGGCCTTGTGACCCTCATGGGCCACAGGTATCTTTGTGTCTTTCGCAGGGGTATCTGAGCCCGGCAGGTGGCAGCGGGATGTGCTGGGGGGCAGCTGGTGCCCTCTGGGGTTCCTGCTGTAACCCTGGGGTAGGTCACCTCAGGCCCAAATCATAGAATCACAGAATCATAGAATGGTTAGAGTTGGAAGGGACCTTAAAGATCATCAGTTTTCATCAGCAGGGACACTTCCCACTAGAACAGGTTGCTCAAAGCCCCATCCAGCCTGGCCTTGAACCCCTCCAGGGATGGAGAGAAAGGCAAGGCTGTTGTCAGCAGCCATGGCTGTGAGGAGTATGGCTGTGTCATCTCGGCACGCATCAGGTGGCTGGGAGTGGGTTTGGCTTGTGGTGGGTGGGTGGTGCGTGCTGGGTGGGTGCTTGGCTGCAGCCTCCAAATGGTCTGAGCTACAACAAACCCAGTGATAAAATAAGGGCTCTTGTTTTGGGGCTCCTTGTAGTGCTCTGCTCCAGGTATCAGGGCAAACATGAGCAGTCCCTGGATATAAGGGATAGCGGTTCTGTTGCTGTGCTGAATCATTGTGTCTGGAGAGGCCTAAATTGCTTCTCTATCATTAATAAATTTAGCCTACTTGATGCTAAGGAAGTTGAGGAGATGGGTTTTGAAATAAAGTATATTTTAACAGCTTCTTTAAGGGAAGTATTTGAGCCATTCAGTATTGATAGCTTTTGTATTTGTTTATACATTGTTGTGGTGGGAAGGGGTTCGTGAAGAGAAACAACCTGAAGGCAGACTGTTGCAGAGAGATGCTGAGTAGTCTTATTAAATGGACCAAAACAATGGAGAGGGGATATAAAAGAGCTTATCCATTACATGGTTGCCCACCCCAAGCTATTTCCAGTGCACAGAACAGATGGAGAGGCTAAGAACAGTGCCTTTGGATATGTCTGAGTCATGCAGGTAGTCCATTAAGACTTGGCCTGCATCCAGCACAGACATAACGATGCCTTGCTGGGCCTGTGCCACAAAGATGACTTGATGGGTAAGTCTTTGTCCAGTCGTGGTATTGATTCTCCTGCACAACCCGTCTGTCTAGTAGTTTGTGTAATAATAAAACCTCACACCGATGAAATGCTTAAAACGGGTTACATGTTTCCAGCATGAGAACTTCAGGAAACAACAAACTGAGAAAATAAAGGACCAAGAAATCAGTTCCAAGGTGTATTTCCTGAAGCAAACAGTCAGTAACTCCTGTGGGACAATTGGTCTGATCCATGCAGTTGCTAATAATAAAGACAAACTGAAGCTGGGTGAGTATGAATGTTCTGAAGTGCTTGGATTTCTGTTTTTTTATGACAGAAAGGTTGGGTGGATATGGGCTGTAGGAGATACCTGGGGCTTTCATGCAAGCCATATCAAGGCATGCTCTGCTGCTTCAGTTGGTATGTGGGCCTTTCAGCTCTTGGAGAGGGATATATGGTCTCACCTACTGCCTGAGTTGCAGAGGGGAATGTGCTTTGCCTCCCATCTGGGAGTTGCAGCCATATCTTAGTTGAACAGTGCAGGAGGAAAAGGGCACGTAGTAGGAGTAGCCAAAGTCCATTTGTAATTGGGAAGCATCATGTTCAGAAGTAGCTATTGACACTGCAGTTCATATTTACTGAAGAGATAGTTATTCATGCCACTTACACCTGATATAAGTAGACTTGGTCAGAATAGTCTGTAAATCAGACTTTTTGCTGGGAAAATCATGTAGAGTTAGTAAACCTCTGTTGCAGAGGTAATAGTTTTAATGGTTCTCTTTGTATAGAGAAGGATATAAAACTGTTTTAGGCAACTGGTGGCTAGAAACTCCTAGGAAACAGGATTTAAAGTATTGTCAAAAACAGGATTGTCAGAATCCAGGAAATGTGGTACTATTCAAAGCTAGAGATCTGCAAAATATGACTTGGTTTCATTCTTCCAAGAGAAATTGAACCTATGGGGTGGTGTGGGATTCCTCCTTATACAAAGGAAAACACATGGAAGGCTAAACCAGAGTATCCTTGTATTGCTCTTCTGGAAAGGATTCTCTGAAATAACACACTCCTGATGAGTGAAATGAATGATGCAGCACATCATGTAAGACTAGAACTTAGCACATATTAATACTGCACTGCTGTCTTATGTTCTGGAAAACAACAGCCTATCATGAGCAAGTGCTGCCTTCCTTTGAAGGCAGAGAGACGATTTTACCTACCCGTTTTCTGTTAGTTGATATTTGGGTGTTAGAGCTGGTGCCTTTCTTGAATTTCTTCAAAACAGGACTGAATACCTCTGCCAGATATGTAAGGTGGGAATTGGAAAAGCTAAATCCCATGTGAAAGTGAGTTCCAAAGCAAACACCAGGAGTACTCCGAAACACCTGAACTCTGGCTGTTTGTGTAGGTTGTTGTTAATAGCTCCTGGATAAATAGCTCATTTCAAGTAGCAGTTATAATATGCTTATGCTGGAGATAGTTCCAGGCTGAATGCAGTGACTCCTAGTTAGTGCAACAAACACTGATTATTGTGGGCTGCATCTGAGCTCTTACCGATGCTTTATCTATACTAAATAAAATCTTTGATTATCTTGTGCAGATGAGGGATCTGCCCTGAAGAAGTTTCTTGAAGAAACAGCTGATCTGTCTCCTGAAGAGAGAGCTAAGCATTTTGCAAATAACAAGGTATATTACCCAGAGAAAATGCTGACAACTGTTGATATGTAAGTATGTAGTAACTTTTATCTGCTTTCTTTTTAGGCTATACAGGAAGTCCACAATTCGGTTGCACAAGAAGGACAATGTCGGGTAAGACGTGAATGGTTTAGATCTTGGGAGAAGGGGTTAGTAGAGGTGATAGAGCAGTTTTTTGTCTGACAGATTGCTGTTACAGCTTATGAGGAAAGAGAAATGTGTGACTCGTGGTGAATGCTTGTGCAGGGTCTTTTCCTCAAATGTCAATTGAAAATTTGGGTTCTGACCCAGTCTGAAGACGTGAACATACATTTGGATTTCTGGTGCTTTTTTTTTATAGAGGTCCTTCAGAGGCCTCTTCAGCTCAACTTAAGTTTTTAGTTCTTTGCTGTTGCTTTGTATCTTCTCTGTCCTGTAGTCACAACTAGGGTTTGCAGTACTATGCTCTATTCAACCTAACAGATGTGTCTAATGATCTCTCCTAAGGTTGAGGACAACAGTATGAACTTCCACTTCATCCTGTTTGTCAATGTGGATGGACATCTGTATGAGTTGGGTAAGGTCCTGAGAACGCTGCAGGTGGCCTGGGCCTGCAAGACCCTGCACAGCAGTGGTGGAGCTTGGGCTGGGTATTGAGTGCTGGGTAAGCTGAGAGGACTTTTTTTTCACAGATGGACTCATGCCGTTCCCTGTAAATCACGGCACAAGCTCTGATGACTTGCTATTGAAGGTAGGACTTACCCCTTGCTGCATGTTTTCCCCCCTAAAAAGGCTTGGTGGAGGGTGAGAGGTATGCATTCGGCATATGGGGGCTGTACCTACTTGCCATACAAGTTGGTGCTGCTTTTACTGTGGTAACAAGCTAGTGCTGTTCTACAGAACTAGATACCTGCTAAGTGTATTTATTAACTGGTACTATAAAACCTTGTGACTTACTTGGTGGGAACCCAGAAAGGAGCTGCAAAGACTTGGTCTCCAGAGCAAGTGTTTTCTGAGAGTCTGAAGAGCTTATGGTTTTTGGTGTTTTGTTTTTCCTTCCAAGGATTCTGCAAAGATTTGCAGACAGTTTACAGAACGTGAAAAGGGAGAAGTTCGCTTTTCTGCTGTGGCTTTCTGCAAGTCTGCCTGAGGCTCTGAAGAGATGCAAGGAAAACAGTCTAATAGCACACCAGTAAATGCAGTCTTAAACTCCAGTGCTTCAGTACTTGTTAAACACAGCTGTTCTGGTAACTTAAAGTCGTTTCCACCTCTTGCTATACACAGGAGCAACATCAGCTGAGCTTGTGCTAAAGGATGAGCTCAAGTTTTAATGTGAACAGTTTGGACACATCAGATGTCTTTAGACTCTTTTTTCACATGTTAAGTAGAAAATGCTTAACGGGGCTTGTTTAATCTGTAACATGTTAATTGAGCTGTTGGTTGATATTTCCTTGTCTTTAATGAGAATAAAATGTTCTGCTGGAAGACGAAAACAGACTGAAGTGATCACTGACTTGTGTGGCATCCTCTAAAAACCATTTTTTTTCAAAGGACCCTCCAAAGCTCTCCTCTGAGCAGAAGTTAGTATCAGCCTCAGGTTAGCAGGACAATTGCTTCTTGTAGTGTCCCAAAGACCTCCAAGGATGGGGAGGTAGCAACAGAATACCTGCTCCCTGGGTGGGTGGTGTGTTTTCCTTAGGGATGACAGCACTAAACTAGGTTTTCCCCTACCTGTGGTTAAAAGAAAGCTGCTGACTAGTGCTGAAGGTGGTCTTTGGCTCCTGAGTGTGTGCTTACTAACTTGTGAGTATTAGAAAGGCCTGGAAAGAGGCTACACTACCTTTCCCTTCTAAAACTTCCTAAATAAGGAGAAACCCACGCTGTGGGAATTCTTAATTGTGGGCTGAAACTTCAGCTTAGAGAAGGTAGATACTAAATATACACCACTTATTCCTTGGCCTCAACTCTGGTGACCTGTGGAAATTTCTTAGCTGGGCCTGGCTGCTGTTTATCTGCAGCTTCTTGCTTGTGCCTCAGGAGCTGTAAGGAGGGATGAAATATCCTTAAACTCATGCCCATCTCGTGTTATGTCCCATTCTGCCTGCCACCTCTGGTGTGTGGTGCTGGGTAGTGTACGTTCTTAGGTGGTTGCTGGTGCTCCATGTAAGCTGCAAACTGTTCCCTAGCTTCCAGGCTTTTTTGAAGGGTAATTTAAAAATACAAGCTGTGATTAAAGCCATGTGTGATCTGAAGGTGTTGGGTATCGGGCCTTGTTACTGCTCAGATAATTACCTGAGAGCTGAAGCTAGCGGAGGGTTCACAACACATTTTAATTCAAAATCTGAGCATTGGCTGAACTCAGCATAATTCAGTTCTCAGTATCAGTCTTCCAGTTTTCTGTGAGCAGGGAGGTGAAGGCTGGCTGCTGAGACATCCCGGTTTGAAGTAAAGCAGAACCAACTTTCTGTTCTGTAATTTTACATTTTAGCTAGACCTCTTCTAACTCTTTGGAATTAACAGCTTATTGTGGAGAAAACTGTTCTCAGAGTGATAAGACCAATGTTTGTACTTCATGCTGAGGAACGCTGTGCAGAGAGGCTCGTGCTTCTATTTATTGCCAGAACAGCCAAGGTCAGCTGATTTTGTTATTTGTGCCATTGGAGGGTCAGAAATGGAAAAGCATAGAGGGGTCACACCTGTGGGGAGGAGCAGACAGGATGGGTGACCCAAACCTGACCCAACAGGGGTATTCCATCCTGTCTGTCCCGCGCTCAGTGTATAAGCTGAGGCATCAAAGGGTCAACTCTTCTTCTTCAATGGCCAACATTTGAAGAGGAACCTGTCTGCTTGTCTGCCTTTGATCCCCATCCATGACTCCAGATCCAGAATCCAGTTTCCATCTGTTGCTGAGTCCAGTCTGGGACTTCCCCAGTGCCTGCTGGTGATGTGATTGTCATCTTGGGAGCTTGATATGGCTTTGTATATATTGTATCTATTTCATTATTTTCTTCTCTTTTTTAAAAATTTTAATACATCATTAAAGTAGTTCATGCTAAACTCATAAATCACCTTATCTTTTCCACTCCTCCCTTTTGTGGGGGGCGTCTGTCAGTCTGGTTTCGGTAAATTTGACTGAAACCATGTCAGGAGGAAAGGACTGTTGGTGCCACCCGCTGTTCCCTGGAGCAGCAGCATCTCAGGCTGCCTGTCGGTGGTTGTCGCAGGGTGGACGGAGGCACCTCTGCTGCAGGCTGCTGCGCCTGCGGCTGGGGCTGCTTAGCAACACAGCCTGTGGGAGGGGAAATGCCTGTGGCGTGAGCAGGGGAGGATGGAAGGAGCAAGAAAAATCAGATAAGGTAGGAGGAGGTGGCAGGAGAGAGGGAGCGGAGCCCAGCCAGCTGTGCGCCACAGCTGGGGGAGCATGCTCTGATCCTGCAGGGGACCCTTTCCATGCCTTTGAGGTCACTGCTGAGGGTACCTGCTGTAACTCTGCCTGTACTCAGGCAGACTGTCAGTCAATGCTGAAGCAACGTGAATGTGCCTTTGAAATATCACTATTTTGGTTTGGTTTGTTGGGTTTTTTTGGTTTTTTTTAGTGATTGCAGCAGTCGAATGTTTCTGGGTTCGCTTTTGTTACCTTTGAGCTGTTACCTTTCCTTGATTCCCTGCACGTCCTCCTTAATTCAGTTAGCTCTTTTGACCCTTGCTGTTTCTTATTTAAAATCCTGTGTGTTGTTCCTGAATTCACCCCTGAATTTTCCCTGTGACAATTACTCAAAAGGACAGGAGCTTGTTCAGCCTGTTTTTTTTGTGCCCGCTGAGTGAAACCTGTGGCTGGTTGTTTGCCACTGCTGCTCTTCCAGGTATGTGCCGTGTCTACTGAGCAAATTGTTTAATTTGAGTTAAGAGGTTCCTACCGTTTGGAGCAGGTCCAGAGGAGGCCACAAAAAAATATGAGGAGGATGGTACACCTCTCATATGAGGACAGGCTGAGAGTATTGGGGCTGTTCAGCCTGGGGAAGAGGAGGCTCCGGGGAGATCGTATAACCCCTTCCAGTACCTAACGGAGGCTAAAGGAAAGATGGGGACAGACTTTTTAGCAGGGCCTGTTGTAATAAGACAAGGGGTAACGGTTTTAAACTAAAAGTGGGTAGATTTAAACTGGATATAAGGAAAAACTATTTCACAATGAGGGTGGTGAAACACTGGGCCAGATTGCCAAGAGAGGCGATGGATGGTTTTGAACGTCTGCAGAGACAGAGACTCTACCATCTTTCTGGGTAGCCTGTTCCAGTGCTCTGCCATCCTCAAAGTGAAGTTCCTCCTCATGTTTAGGTGTAACTTCTTATGTACAAGTTTGTGCCCATTGCCTCTTGTCCTCTCACTGGGCACCGCTGCAAAAAGACTGGCCCCTTCCTCTTGACACCCATCCTCTAAGTATTTATAGGTGTTGATCAGATCCCCCCTCAGCCTTCTCTTGTCCAGACTAAAAAGACTCAAGTGCCTCAGCTGTTCCTCATAAAAGAGAAGCTCCAGGCCTCTGAGCATCTTTGTGGTCCTCTGCTGTACCCTCTCCAGCAGTTCCCTGTCCTTCTTGAACTGGGGAGCCCAGAACTGGACACAATACTCCAGATGTGGCTTCACCAGGGCAGAGCAGAGGGGCAGGATAACCTCCTTCGACCTGCTGGTCACGCTCTTCTTGATGCACCCCACGATGCCATTGGCCTTCTTGGCAACAAGGGCACATTGCTGGCTCATGGTCATCCTGTTGTCCACCAGGACTCCCAAGTCTTTTTCATCAGAGCTGCTCTCCAGCAGCTCAGCCCTCAACCTGGACCAGTGCAGGGAGCCATTCCTCACCAGGTGGGGAGTTTAGTGACGGTTTTTATCAGAGTTAGGTTGATGGTTGGACTAGATGATCTTAAAGGTCCCTTCCAACCTAGACAATTCTATGATTTTTGTTTAGCTTTTCGGAGCTGGACTTTTAACTGTTAATATATAGAACTATCCTTGGAAATATTTGAGAAATGTTGAAAAATCTCAGGTGGGATTTCAGGCTTATCTGTTTAGATCTGCACTCTGCCAATTTAGAACTGTATCCAGAATTGACTGGGCACAGTCTGTCATTTTCTTAACAGTTTTCTTCTCCACTTTCTTGAAAGCTGTAGTTAGCCTCTTCTGTAGGTGGCAGCATTGGGAAACTTTAAGCAACAAGTCTGAGGAGCCACAGAATGGCAAGATGAATCCAGGCGCATCGTTACTCCACGGCGTACGTAACGTGAAGTCCACAGGTTGTCCCACCGCTGTCAGTGGGCCTGGCTCCCACGCTTCAGCACCCTCCTGATTTCGGAGCCAACTGTCCAGTCCTTAACTGAGTCAAAAGTTAAGTTAGGCGTGATGTAATGTCCAAAGCCTCTCACACGTTTCAATAGCTCTGGCTTAGGTCCCGCAGCGTGTTTGCAGCTGACGCAGCACTACACCCCCCCTTTGTCCACTGCGTGCTGCCCTGCAATGCATGCACTGCCATTGCTGGGCTAAGTAGGGTTCTTTCCTGGGGGAGGGAGGGAGGAAGGAAAGAGAGAAGGAAAGAAAGAGGGAAAGAAAGAAGGAACGAAAGAGGGAAAGAGGGAAAAAAAGAGGGAAGGAAAGAGGGAAAAAAAGAGGGAAAGAAAGAGGGAAAGAAAGAAGGAAGGAATGAAAGAGGGAAAGAAAGAAGGAAGGAATGAAAGAAAGAGGGAAAGAAAGAAGGAGTGGAAGGAAAGAAAGAAGGAATGAAGGAAAGAAAAGGAATGAAGGAAAGAAAGAAGGAATGAAGGAAAGAAGGAATGAAGGAAAGAAGGAAAGAAAGAGGGAAAGAAAAAGAAGGAAAGAAAGAGGGAAGGAAAGAAGGAATGAAGGAAGGAAGGAGAGAAGGAAAGAAGGAAAGAGAAGGAATGAAGGAAGGAAGGAAAGAAGGAAAGAAGGAAAGAGAAGGAATGAAAGAAAGAAGGAAAGAAAGAAAGAAGGAAAGAAGAAAGAAAAAAAGGAAAGAAGGAAAGAAAGAAAAGGAAAGAAGAAATAAGGAAATAAGGAAAGAAAGAAAAAGAAGGAAAGACAGAAAGCATGAAGGAAAGAAGGAAAGAAAGATTGAACGAAGGAAAGAAAGAAGGAAACAAAGACAGACTCCAGCATCCAACTTTTGATGCATGGACCACTTCAGCAGCCTAGAAGTATTTTTGTGTTGGGCGTAGGGAGAAGAGGCTGGCACTAAAGTTCCTCATCACAGGATCGCTCTCCTGGTGCTGCTGACAACCAGGAGGCAGCTGATGACAGGACTGCAGCTCAGTGAGACTGTGGACCAAATAAGAGCGAATGAGGTCTGGGAAAAAACGCAGCCAGAATCTGAGTAACAGGGTTAAAATTCCTTCGTTGCCAAAAGAATTAAAATATCACTTGTGTTTTGTCATTTTAAAATTCTTGCACAGGGTGATACTAAGTTACAGGGAGTGGTTGACATTCCAAATGCTTTGAACCTGAGAGACCTCAATAGATGAGAGGATGGGGCTAGAAGAAACCTTACAGAAGTCAGCCTGGTGAAATGCAGAGCTTGGCACCTGTCTGGAGCCAGCACACGTCTCCGTGCAGACTGGGAGGTGATGGGCCGAGCTGCAGCCCTGCTTGACAAGCCCGGGGGGTACAGCAGGTGCCAAACTGGATGTAAGCCCCATGTGTTTTGTGTTCTCACAGGTAAAGCAAATTGCATGCTATGTTGGGAGTTGTACTGGGAGGAGCGAGGCCAGCAGATGGAGGAAAGTCATTGTCCATCTCTATTTGGCACTGGTGAGGCTGTACCTTGAACAGGATGTTCAGTTCTGGGTCCTGTGTGTCATCCCTGTGTCCCCCGTCCCCCCTCCCAAATCCAAGAAGGACATGGAGGAATCTGGAGAGGGTCCAGCAGAAGGCTATTGAGGCAGCCAGAGACATGGAGCGTATGGCCTATGAGGAGAGGGTTGGTGGAGCTGGGCGGGTATAGTCTGGCACAGAGCAGACTAAGGAAGGATCTAATTGTAGCCTACAACTACTTCAAGGGCAGTTGCAAAGATGACAAAACCAATGTTTTTCCTGGCAGTTGGAGATGGTATATCAAAGGGCAGTAACCACAAATTGCACATTGGAAGGTTCAGTTCAGGACATCCGGAAACTAGAAAAGTACTTCTTCACTGGGAAGGTAGTACTGGAACAAGACATCAGAGAAACAGGGGTGTCTCCATGCTTGGGAATTGGAAAGGGACTAGGATTTAACAACCAGCTCTTGTTAAAGTGTCTCAGATTACCAGTTACAGTATGAAAAATTGGAACAGCCATCAGTGTTACTCCAGCCTTGGGAACGGAGTGTTGAGCTCCTCGATGAGGAGCTAACTGTGATTCTCCTCCCTGTACCGTGTGTGTGGGAGCTGTTCCCTGCAGGAAGAGCTGGAGGCTGATGTGCTGACTGCTGCTGTTCTGCTCTGGCTGGGGTGGAAGGACGAGAACAGCTGTGGGAACTGCATTGAGGAGGAGGTGTGAGGTTTGCTGTTGATGGGAGGGTTGGTTCTTCATAAGGAGTCAGAGAAAGCAGAAGCCAGGGGCAGATCTGAGGTAGCTTTTCTGCGCTCAATGAATCAGAAACGGAAGTATGAGCAGTCCTCCCTGAGGATGTGTAACACCCCTAGGGGTGACAGGGAACCCTACTGGAAATGGGGTGCAGGAAGAAGAGCAGAGAATGCCTGGTAGGGAAAATAGGAGGACAACTCCTCCGTGTTTTGTCAACATCATCTTTCCAGCAGTACCGTAAACAACATGAAGCACTTTAATGAAGTCTCCCAACCCCTTAAAGAATTGCTGTGCATCAGAAATGTAGTTCTTGATGAAGCCCAATGCACAAATAACAAGCAGCATAGAATTGATCTGAAAATGTCTTAACTTACTTTTTTTGCTTAAATGAGTTTCAGATGTGGTTAGCCGATATTGCAAGGCCTGTAGCAAGATATAGAAAGTGAAGGAGATCTGCATGATGTTGGAGGAACAAGACTGGGCAAAGGTATTCCAGTGGGTTTAGCATTTCAAGCAGAGTACCACAGAAAACAAGACAGTCAATTCCATCGCTTAAGAACACTCAATATCGCGCTGAGAGTTATTATTACTCACAGCACCATAGCCAGACTGAATTGCCTTTTCTTTTCAAGTCTTCATACATGTGCATGTTAACATCTTACCCGAACAGCTTTGACTCTTTAACATATGCAGAGTGGGAGAAACGCACTTTTACTGTCCCCGCTTTGCAAGTAAGGAACTGAGACCTAGATGCTACGATTTGCCTAAGGTGGTGCTTGAAATTGATGGCAGAGTTGGAATTAAAACTAGCTTTATGACTACATGTGGAGCTTTTTTGTAGGCAGAGTTTTATATTTACACTAGTTTGGCTTTGGGCCTGAGTTAATATACCCTACCTCTTACTTAGCATGGCTTATTAGCTAAAGCTCAGTGTTCAGCTAACCACAACTTGATTGACTTGGAGAACAGTCAGGTGAACTCATGTCTGTCTGCAGAAGGGGTCTGTATTGACGTATGGTCCCTTGAGTCCCCTCTCAATGCCTCAGGATATTTCTCCAGTAGACTTCCATTGCATCACGGTTCAAGAAATACTGCTTTCTCCCTCCTCCTCTCCTTACTGTCCCACAACAATGTTTACTAACACTGGGAAGTTGAGGAGTATGCATAAATCTGAACTGCAGATGCTTCCAAAAAAGAAGCTGGTTGCAGTATCAAGGCTTTGTAATGTACAGAAAAATCAGGTGGCAAAGTTGTGGTCATGTTCCTGGTGATTTTATGGGATAGCTTGAAGACGTATTGGTGAAGGAACAAGATCATTCAGAAAATAGTATAATTATTTGGCTACCTCGATACTTTCTCTGTCTTTACCAACCTTTCTCCTTTCACTGAACAGTGAAGGTCAAGTTGTGCCAGTGAACAACATATTTGTCAGGATCAATTTTTACTGAACAAAGCAAGGGAAGGGATCAGATACTGGATGGTTAATTTTTCCCTACTTCAGAAAACAGCTGTTAGAGGTTTCTGATGCAGCCTGATGCTACGTAGGGAGGCAGACATGATCTCACATAGGCATGACACACAGTTTGGGACTTGATTTTCAACTCCCTGTATCCCAACAAGTCAGAAAGTAACACCCACTGCATTTTGAGAAATGATGGGCACAGGCAGCGGGGACAACAAACTTGCCTGTAAGACGTCATGCAGAGAGCTCATGGCTCTCACTCCTGAGGCTCGTACCAGGAAAGAATCATAGGAGAACCTGTGACTGCTGCCTCTTGAGATAAATCTCCCACCGGCAGCTAACTATATGGAGGTCTTGGGTGGTTTTTTTAATCCTATAATCTTGGCTGGAACATTTGAAAAGACAATTCGCAAGTGCACTTGGGCCCCTGTGAGATGCAATCAAAAGGAGACAAATAAAGCTTCTCAGAAAGCTGAAACTTTAGCTCTGTGCCAGTATTTTTGTTACCGGCAATCATTTGACACATGCATGTCAGGAAATGTCATTTTATCACTTTGGCGGTAGGTTCCATTAGATTTGGTGAGGCAGGGAAAAGTTCCCTGCTCACGCTTTGAGCATGTCATATGTTAGCTAAATTAAGATCCTAAGCTACAACAGGAGAACTTATTTTTAATTACTATGTGCCACTTGGGCTCTGACTTTGCAAAGCACCTCAGTTGACAGTTGGTCCACAATTTCAGCTCAAACCAAGCCTTCAGCTAGGCTCGAGCACATGGTTGAAGTTATGTTTAGGCTGAAGTGATTTCCTTAGTCAGACACTTGATGATATTTCCACATCTGCTTAAATTCAGAGCCTGATCCCGTCATATTAGGAGGGCAAAAGTCCATTTGCTTTCAAGCGGAAGCCCCTCCCTTGGTATTTTTAACTCTGGATTGGACAGGGAATTAGCAAACCGCCAATCCTTCTTACAAAATTACACCAATTCTACTACATCAAGTGGGACAGCTTTCCTTGGAATGATTAAACTTTTCCAAGATTTCATATCCTCGCTCATCAGACTCCCTTTACCACAGGAAATTACAGTTAAGCTGCATGAAGACTTTCCCTGACTAAATCCAATGTTTATAAATTATAACCAGGCAGAAAATGTGAATCTCAACAATGTCGCTATAGTCTGAAGTGTAAGCGTTCACAAGTTCAACCGCTTTCCAAAATATTTTTTACCACAGCAGTAACATGAGTTTGTATAAATAAAGTATACATTTTTAGCATATTTGCACACTGCAATATAATAGATAACGTTTGTGTGTATTAGAAGAGCACAGACCTGTGTGGGCTGCCTCTGCCTTCATTCTCAGACAGGAGATTTTTGGACTTTTCAGCAGCGGTGACCACCAACAGAGCAAACTTCCCTCTGTTCAGGGTTTTTTTTCATAAGAATGCTGCTGGAAAGCTTCTTAAGAAATAAGCTCTATAAAGCTTCTTAAGAAATAAAACAATAACATGTTGGATATGGTTTATCCACTCCCACATTATTCTTCACGTTTATGGCAAGATCTCAATATTCTTGCTTCCAGTACTTCAGTGGTCACGCCAAGGTATACTTCTTATATCTGTATGATAACTTCATATCTACAATACTGGCCAACAGGTGAAGAGAAAGCTCTCTCCAGAGAAAAGGGCAGAACCAGTGGCAGTGGGGGAGAGAACCAGTCACACAGTTTACCTTTAGGTTTTCTTGCACTGTCCTGAACAATTCACTGACTGGACTCCCAGGTACTTTATTTTCCCTTATGGACGTAGCAGATTTTATACCTTACCTGCATCATGTAAAATATGCGGCATACAACATGGATCATCATAATACAGAGAATAATTTAAAAACTTCCGGTTTACATAAGAAATCATAAAACATAATTGCATACAATACATCCTGCACTGTACTTCTTCAAAATGCTTGAGGCAGAGCTATTGCTCACAAGCATATTCACATGCAAGAGGAAAAGAATTCCCCAGGAACAAAACAATCTGTTACTGCATCGAATTTAGGGAAAGATTTTCGTGCACCGACTCCTGGAATAGGCTAGGGTTTCAATTTAAATTGAATTAAATTTTAAATTAGGCTCTCAGTACCTAAATGTAGGTGCTGATGGACTGGGCTCAACTATGTTTTATTGAACTCCTCTCCTTTCTGGATGAGGGCGAGTGACCCCTCCAGGTATCCCTCTAGAAGACTGCCAAAGCCAACAGCGAAATGCACAGGGGTGAATGTATGGGATGGGGAGCGTGAATGAGGGAACTTCAACACCAGGTTAGTGCTTGGCCATGGCAGAGTGAATGGTCAGCCCTCTGGGGGAGAGGACTTCACCCCTTGACACTACACGGAACCAACAACAATTAAACCAGGCGTGACACTCAGCATTCCCATTTAGGACCAGCTTTAAAAAGGAAAATAGCTCCGCTGTGCACCGGCAAATTCAGCTTAATGGAAAATGTTAGCACCCAGGAGAATTCTGGCCCGTGACCTAGATAATGCAGGGGCAAACCATTGTGTCACTCTGTCTCTTTAGTAAATGTAGTACCGCAGTCAGCAGTCTGCAAAAATACTCATTTTCAAAGCAAGCTTTCAGTGAAGCTTTCAGAATGACTTCTGTTTCAGGAGGGAAACACAAATGCAGGAACTAGAAAGGGCTTTCAATGCCTGCTTGTTTATTTATTTATAGTCATTCTTATCTGGGGCAAAAGAAACATTTGTGGATGTGTTATTTGCAAATAAACAGTGAAATCCATGATAAAGCAAAAGGGTACCCTTAAAACATTTGTCCAGTGTATATAAGGTAAGAAGCTGAATGAAACCCCTGCAAATACTATGGGCATATACTTTGTAAGCTGTGAAAAGAAAGAAATCACCTTTAATGCAGCAAAGTGTGCTGAAACTCATGTCATTTCTTGCAGGGAATCGTAGTTGGCCTTTCTGTATTGAAAAAGGATAGGACACCTGAAATCATTGGAACAGACTATTGGAAAAAGGCTTCCCAAACTTCAGCCAGCTCATGCTTATGGTATTCAAATCTACAGCTGCTGCCCACAGAACTGATGGACAGGCTTCGCATTCCATGATTCATTTAAAACTATAGCTGATCTGAGAAACCTTCCCCGTCCAGAACGGTCTTCTTGTGTAGAGATGTACTGTGTTCTAATATACACATTTTGTACATGGATTGGTAATGAGTTTCGCTGGTGTCTTGCGGCCCAGATGTGCCGGTTTTAGTACATGCCTCAGTCTGCTAGTCTGGGGAGCCTTCAGGATGAGACACAACAGACGGACAGAAGCAACCCAGGTCTGCATTCCTTCACAGCAGCCACACAGCATGAGCTATGCTGGCCTTGAACTGGCGTGCAGTGGTGTGGGGACTGTTTCCCAGAAGGGTCTTTCTCTGAAGATAGCCCCTCTATTCCCACCGCATCTCGAAGGGTGACAGCTTCCCTCTGCTGCCCAAGAGACTCCATGGGGTGCTATTCTCATGGTTCTTGTTGTCATGCCCCTATTTTTGTGGAGTATCATCTCACTCTGCTACTGTCTGCAGGCTGGTGAGCATTTAGGAAAAACTAAATATTCACTTACACGACAGGCAAAAGGAGGCATCAGTGGGGAAAGAACTAAAGGTCTGTATTTCTGGAATGGCAGCATCTAGACTCTCATCTCAGGTAGTCAGACTTCGTGATTTCACTACTATTATGTTACCTCTCTGCAACTGAGATCCAAAGCGTTATTCCTGCCTGCTGGAAGGCAAATTTTAATTCTCCCTGCTCATTCAAAATACTTTCCCCAAACCTAAGATGTCAAAGTCCTTTTAAAAGTTAACACAGCATTTTCTATGAATACCAAATAAAATTTAAAATTAGTTTTCAGTAGTGACAGACTTTAAACTTTCTTTTAAAACTGCCTGTGAATTTTTGCCTTATTTCTTTTGTTTTGATATTCTCAGAGCTGTTTCGCAAATAGGTTTTTGCCAGTGGTGAAAATGGAAACTCATGGCTGGAAGAAGGCACGAGAAGTTCAGATGCACGGTGAAGCTGGTCTTGTGTCCTCTGGAATCAGGGTGTGAACAAAGTAAGTTCAGGGAAAAAGACATTGTAAGAGTAACTGGAGTTAATCATTCCTTTCATTTAGCTTAAGAACAGTTCATCCAGTTTGTTCAGGGACATAAAACCAGCTCCTGAGCCAGCTGAAGCTGGCAGCCAAATGTCCAGTGATGGTAAATGGTACCACGTCAGATCCTGTGTTGTCCTTTACTCACCTAACCGAAATCTACAGACTTACAAGAGGCAGAGAGGGAGTTTCCAAACCAAAACTGTTGTTGCCCAAAGCAATGCTTAGTGACAAGCCACAGAGCTGTGGCCAACTGGTAGAAAAAAGCAGGAGGGCTGGGCGGTCAGGCTAGATCACCAGAACCTCACATCAAAGGCCCTACTCTGCCACCAGCTTTCCCCAGCAAAATACACATGGTCTAATTCCTCAGTGAACAGGGAGTGTGGCAAAGCCCTGCTCCCATACGCTCCATCACCCAAGGAAACCTCAGCCATGATCCCCTAAAAAATCATCATGATTTTCTACAAAAGCAACAGGAGGAACAAGGGGCTTATGGCTGGGGAGCACAGAAACCAACAAGGTGAGTGGGGCATCATTTAACCTAGCTGGGAAATACTGAGTCTAGGCACTGGTTTTCTCCAAAAGCAGTAAAACATGCTGTGATGGCAAGGAGAAGATGTTAATCCCTGCTTAATACTCTTACTGTGAATGCTGTTCTAATGTTAGGTACCCTTTGAATGAGAGAGAAAGAGACATTACAAGTAGCCCTAGGCTATGCCCCTTCTCTGGCTAGGCTCTTTTGGCTTTTTCTTCTGCTCTGCAACCAAAGCATGTGCTGAAGCCCTCTATGTTTAACTAAGTTTAACTACTAAGCTATTTGGCACATTGTTGTGGATGGTTCTCTCTCTTTCTTCCTGCAGTGGTCCTCCTCTTTGGAAGAAATGACATAGTCACTGGAACAGGGACTTGAATCTAACTCTTCCACATCACTTTCTAATTCCTCATCATGAAGCCAACATCTCAACATCTCTCCTTGGCTTAATGCCTATCCAGTTTCTTTATGCAAACAATTAATTCAGAGAGCTGTACAACTCACTGTGCACTGCAACAGCCTGCTGGTGGTCACCAGCTCCGAAAATACAGAAGCACCAGCTGAACATACAACAGGGAGCTCAAGGGAGCTCAAGGTCAACCTCCTAGTCAGAGCCTTTCCCACCGGGTGATAACTGGATGTGCACACCAAGAATTGTAAGACTTTGCTTGATTCCATCTTGTACAAAGCCTCACCTCTGTACCTAGCCCCTTGGCAAGGGGAAGGCCTAATTTAAGAGTCCCCTGGCCCTTAACTGAGGCCACCAAGCAGCTCTGTGTTATCAGGAGATGGAGGTCCACTAGAAAAAACAAATGTGAGACTGGGACAACACTAGCAGAAAAATACAGTCTGAGGGAAGTAGGGAGGGGGAAGATGTGCAGGTTTTCTGAGGATTTCAGTGGTGCCTAAAGATTCAGTACAGTACTCAGAGTTTTTGATTGGATTTAATATTTTAGTTCCAGCTGATGGTTAAAACAGTGACCTGGTTGCTGAAGGTACAAAAAAAGGTTTTTGAAGGCAATGAGACCTCAGTTTGCAGGCTGGTGCTGCATTCCTTCTATAGATGGCACTGTAACTTACCAAATGCTTTGCTTCCATGCCCATTATATTTTTCTGAGGCTGTCAGCATTATGCCATCTCAAAAAAAGCACATTGCAGGTAAAAAAACCCCACCCTCAGAATCATCCGTAACATCAACATGCAACTCAAATCACAAGTGTGATTTCTGGTCTCAAGAACGTTACAGCATTATATGGGATCTGATCAAAAAGCACCCCAGTTCAGTAACCAGCCTCTGTGAGCGGCCAATAGCATGACCTTGTGGTAGAATATAAGAGGAGACAAAACATACAGTGGTGTGCCCTTGCAAGGAGCTGGAGGGACACCATACTGGAAGATGCAGGTTCTTTAAATTTAATATCCCTTGACAGATTTTCTTCAGTGAATTTGTTCGATTGCTTTTGCACCCATATAAATTTTCAACATCCACAGCAAACCAGATGGTCCTGGTTGAAACATAACTTCTGACTCTTTTCCAGGGCGAACATAAATCCAAATGCATTGTAAGACATTTGAAGCAATTAATGTGCAAATGATTATCATTACGAGCAGGAGCTAACTAAAAACAACTGCTAACACATGGCAAGTCATACATGGTTTCCTCCATTATCTTTCTCTTTGCATATAACTTCTTCACGATAAGGACTTCCCTATCTTAACAACGCCATGTATAAACGGCACTGCCAGCATCCCTAGTGCTCATTGCTGGTTTAACAAACAACATTCTCAGTAACACTATAGCCAATGCACCACTTCATTTAACTCCATTTATAACCACAAAACATTTCTAAAAATACCACTGAGTGAAAACACCCTCCATAAAAAGACTTGTTAATCCATCCAGTTCACAGGAATATCAGCAAATTACTTTGATTCACAAAGTTAAACCCCTTCGTGAAACCCACCTGGAGAGCCCAACAGCCCAGCTTCTCCTCCAGGTACAGAGCTCACATCACAATAAGGTGGGCTTGGTAAGAATTACAGACAGAAAGGCACCTCAGCACCAACAAACACCACATCCCTGAAAGCAAAGTAACAAGTAGTTACACACGTCCTAAATCCTACACATCTAATACATGGACAAAAAACATACCATTCCTTTTTAAACTGTACTGAAAGGTATGTTTCTGTGTAATGCAACTGTTTCAGTTCTGCCCTGAAATATTTTGTTATATATTGTTATATATATATATATTCATAAGTTATAAAAGCGGTATCAACATTCTGTTTCCAATCCCAGGTGCAGCTTTAGTTGCACATATAATTTTAAGATTAATTGTCCTTATATGCCTTCCTTTCCAGCAGTACTCCTGCTGTTATCACCCAGAACCAGTAACTTGTAAATATCTAAAAAAAAATTAATCCCTTTATCTTTTGGAAATTTAGAGCAGCGTTCTTTAAAAGTAAATACACAGATAGCAGAATGTATACAATAACTGAGCCAGATTTATGATTACGATTATGAAGAAATAGGCCATGGTTTATACCTGATAAGCACAGTGTATTTATTCCGTGGAGAGTGAAAGATTTACTACGTGTTTAAGCATTCATTTCCTTATTTTTGTGCATGTTTTCTGTAAAGGATGTGTTAACTGTATTATGATCACTTGAGAACTTAAGCGGGTTTGGAAAGATAGTCCTAAGTTTCGCAATCACTCACCATGTTATAAACTAAGGCTATCTGTTGATGTAAACACCTCCCTCCGTCCTTCTGAATGGTGTTGCTGTAGGAAGAAATCAGTCAGAGGTTGGCTGTTGTATTATAGTGTTCTTATAAAGTGACTGCAATTTGGGCATTGAGGGCCAGAAGCTGAAGAGAGAGATAAGGAGTGGATGCTGGAAGGCAGGATGTGTTGTCCCCACTGCAGAGCCTCCTCTCTGGGACGGGCTGCAGAAACCCCATCTCTTCTCTCTCCTCTCTGGGTTTCACAGTGTTTCACTGACAAATACAAATGTATTCACAAAGTCTATGTGCTCCTGTGGAGTTCATGAGGCGGATGCAGCAAAATTAGTTAAAAAAACCAACAAAGGTTCATATCCAATGTACAGAAAAGTGAGTTCTCCTTTCTCCCCACTCCACAGCTCCTTCTCACCTGCCTGAGGGCTGAAGACTTTTCCCTGCATTGCTCCTGGAGGCCCCAGCGCTTTCAAGAAAACAAGAGCCATACAGTCTTTGCAGTGAAGCAGCCACAAGAACTGGCAGATATAATGGACCATATGTACAGCTCTCACGCTTCTCCATGGCACCTTCAGCCTGTGCATATGCGCGCCAGGATGGTTTCCAGCTGGGTTCTCCTATGCTGGGAGTGCCTTCTGCTGCTTTCAGCGCTCTGTACTCAGCTTTTCCACTGTGTTTCAGCAGCTCAAGAAAGTAACTGCTGTAGAAAGCCAAAGGGAAGACTGTCGCAACCTGGTGATGCTGGGACATGCCCACAGAATGTCATAACATGTGCCTTGAAGAACCAATTTTTCTCCAGAAGGAGATGTCATGCTCTCCACATATAAGCCTCCATTTTCCTTGCTGATAAGTTCCCCCTCCTCCAGGTTTCCATTGTGAACATTTGAGTGCTGTAGCTTCTCCAAAGTACAAAGGCAGCATTGGTTCCTAGCAAGACAGCAGAAGGATAGAATTTCACATTACAAGTGCTCCCATAGCTGATGGTCCCATCACTCCACACTGCTGGAAAATCTTCCACCTTGTAGAACCACTTGCACGCCTCTCCTGACCCACTGAGGTGAAGATCCCACAGGTCTTGATTGCCAACAATATTTGAGAGTCCTTATTCCTGATGTGTTCATGATTTCCCAATTTCACTGAGGCGTGTAAGATCTCCCAAGGTGCTCCAGAGGTGGATCATCCCTTTGTGCACAGCAATCTCTGCAACATTCTGTTTGCAAAGTGGTCTATAAGGAGAATGATTTGCAATGACACTTGATTGAAAAGTCTGGAAGTAGTACACAAACACAAATTTGCCATATAGACTGGACTAATCCAGTACCAAAAACTGATTAAAATACTCATTTTCAGAGAAGTATCGTTCCGCAAACTGTCTAAAGTTAAACTGGAGGCCCCTCATCCCTTTGAAAAGGTTGATGCAGAACTGAAGTCTGCCAACTGATAAATTACTCTAGTGTTCCCTCTGCAGCTGGACCTCAACTTAGACCTATGATTTCTACAAGGTTTTCTTAATGCCAGTGCTCCGATTTCTTAGAGATGTGCCATCATTTTGATCTTTTGCTGACCTACTAGCATGCTAAGCAAACGTGGTGTCTTAGAACTGGAATTTTTCAAGGCACGGATGGGACTTAGGGGTTTGATCCCATTAATTTTGATGAGATTTGAGCACCTAACTCCTTTAACATCTTATCAAAATTCCTATCTAGTTTGCTGGGCACAGGTCATCAATACAGTGAGGACACATTCCATGAATTCTCTATTTCAAGAAGAAAAAACACTCAGAATATATGAAAATATATGAAAAACAGTGATTAATGAAAAAATGTAGATATGCTCCAAAATGCTAATCTACATACCTGTAGATTAGCTACAGGTATGACAGTTCTGCAACCAGCAGATTGCCTGTCCTTTCTGATGGCTACAGGAGATCTTGTGACAGGCAGTCCCACCAGTACCCCAAAAGTTCCAGAGAGTAAGAGTCTACAGGTATTGGCAGTCATTTCAAAAACATGGATTATCAACTCCCAGAAAGTATTTTCCATTCTCTTGAGTAATCAATTGAGGTTTTCTTGACCTTTGGGCTTCTTTTGGAGGCTCACAGAGGAGCGCTGGGGCCTCTAAACTGGGAAAAACTCCAGACACTCTTGCTGGCCAGACGGAAAGACATAATTAAAAAAGTAAGAATAAGAAAAGTTATGAAAATAACTTTTAAAGCATTTTTCCCCCCAATTTTGCTATTTTAAGGGCAGCCCTCACAAACTTTTTTGGCTGTACACTCAATAGCAGTGATTTCTTGGCAATCTCATTAGCTCCACTTTCGTATGGGTGGGCAGCTCTCAAATAATAAATCATTCAGCAGTTCAGACCGTGATTCAACAGAGTGTAATATCCTCCTCTTCCCTAACAGTCTGTTGACATGGACTACAGTCCAAGATATAGATCTATGCCCCACATCGATTCCTAAAGCAGGCAGGAAAAGAGACAACTCTGTTCCAAAACACGCTCCACGGTACCTAGGCTTGAGCAAATAACCTCAGTTTATTAAGCCAGGGTTAGTGGCACGGTAATGGCTTTCCTGGTTTGAAACTTGCTCATGTCTGACCAGCTGGAGCAGAATGAACTTGTGTCTGGGTTTGAAGAGCAGAGAGAAAAGCTTACATGAGCCCTTCCAGTCTGAGAGGTGTGGAAAGCCCTGCGGGACCCACACTCATGCAGGAGAGGGCCCTTTACCTTCAGGTCAGTTCCCAGAGATTTCTGAGATGTCAGGTTTGATCACCACTCCCAGGGACGGGGCATCCACAGCTTCTCTGGGCAACCTGTTCCAGTGCCTCACCACCCTCACAGGAAAGACTTTCTTCTTAATATCTCACCTAAATCTCCCCTCTTCTAATTTAAAACCATTACCCCTTGTCCTGTCACTTTACTTCCTGACAAAGAGTCCCCATCCAGCTCTTCTGGAGGCTCCCTTGAGATACTGGAAGGATTCAATACATGGGAGGAAAAAAGCCACCTTAATATTCCTGTGTTGCTAAATAAGATATATTGCTGTCCTACTGCATGTACTCAGTCTTCCCCC